>CAJNDS010001024.1:147500-269190 GCA_905221605.1 Symbiodinium natans
AGAGAGCTCTGCCCATAAGTCCATGCGTGAGCATGGCGCGGCATGAAGTTCAACATCCATGCTCACATGCCAATTTCAATACTATATAACATGGTATAGTACATTACTATCATATAATAGAAAGAATACTATACTATAATATTATGGGATAGAATATAATATAATCTTTGATGGCCTCCAGCTTCGGGACGTCAGCTCAAGATCAAGGAGAGGACTTGTGGAGGCAAGAGAAATTTCGCTGGAAACCCGAGCCGCACCCCGAAAATACACACGCAACGAAGGGAGACGGGTTTAGGGTTTAGGGTCTAGGGTTTTCTTCTACTCGCAGCGTTGCTGCACTCAGGGTGAGGTCAAGACGGGAGGTTAGAGGCACCCTTCGTTCAGAAACCACAGGATACTTGGAGCTGTTGTTCTCTGAGTTGGTTCCTTGCGGAGTTGCAAAAGATATCTGCAAACTGCTCTGGGCCATGGACACTGTCATCATCTATCACCGATGCAGACTACGTATCGACGACAAACCACCAACTTTTGCGGCCATGGCACCCCAATCAAAGCGCTCAGGAGTTGGAATTGGCACCTGAATCGGCGGTTATACATCTATACACAATAAAGAGAAGATACTATAATATAACATAATGATATAATACACTACAATGCAACAAAATATGTATACATGGTGTATATAATGTAATGTCATGCAATGTAATGTTATGTAATGCATTGCATTGCAATGCCATGCAATGCAACGTAATGCAACACATATATACTTCTTTACTTAGTTCTATATATATATCTGTATATATAGATTTATTTTTCTATATGCATGTTTACACTAATATTAATATTTATATTTATCAACATTCACGCACAGTTGTCGTTGAATGAAACCTAAACTTGCTGAAGGAGTCTCGAAACATTAAGCTGAGATGCAGGAGTTTGGGGGCTTCTTCTCTTCCCTTGGGTTTAGGGTTTAGGGTTTAGGGTTTAGGGCTAGGAGGAAGGTGGCCCTCAAAAAGCCCATGAACCCTGCAGAAAGCCCTAAGAATAATCCATACCTCCGAGCCTCGGCTGCTGCTTGAGCTGCACTGAGCCCAGATTCTGTGGAGCCTCCATTGGGCTCTCTGCGTGGGGGCGTGATGGCTTCTGTACTGTACGTCACCCGTGTCGGTGCTTGAGGTGTCATTTTCAGGACCGGGTCTTTTAGATGTTGGACACGACATATGGAACCGCACAAAACTAACGAAGTAAGTCAGAGCCAAGACCACAGTGTCAGCCTTTCGTGTCAAGCCTCCATGTGCCGCTATTGCAATTGCGGAAGATCAAGACCAAGGTTGACGTTCACAAGATGGGCTCCGAAAAGTACCGTCTAGCAGTGTGAGTATCCCAGAACATTGATTCCGTTTCCTGAGCGCCACTAGTACATAGTATGCCTGGATACGCCTGGCACTCGGCTAACCTCTTTGCACCCCCCACGCCCGCCAAAATCAACACCGACTCCCCTCAGAACTGCTTTCGTTGAGAGGGCAGGACAGGAGTGAGCGGTGCACGGCGAATATGGTTCTGACTAATGGGACAGGACGTAGGTCAAGCCACCGAACTTGAGGACGTGCTACTTGGACTGTCTGCACACATATTCTACAATGTCCATTGCTATTGTCGGCATGCTGATTATTCTTTTTTTCACTTAATATATATGCATGATGGGAGTATATGGCAATCGCTACCCCAACAAAGGGGTTCTCTCAAACAAAAAGCCCCAAAGCGCCTTGGGACTCCCAGGCTGGATTGCTCATCTTGTCCAGCAGGCCCCCGACATAGCTCTCCATCGCGTGGCCACAAGCCATCACGAGACCCGCACAGCCACCAAAAAGCTGCCCTCTCAACCGACCGAAGTTCTCAAGCTTTGCAGACTGGTGTCCGGTCATTGCTACGAGAATGCGTTGTAGCGTGCCATCGTGTGGCTCTTTGTGCGAACTTCTTCTGCCATGCGATCCCCTGCCCGAAGTTAGTCAGGAGGCAGCTCGTACCGCTGTCCCCCCTCGAACCTCGGACACTTGCGAAGCCAAACCTCGCTGAGGCTTCCATTTAGTGAATAATCGGATATAATGGGTGAAAATAGGTGGAGTGGGGATGGGTCGGGCGCTTGGGCCTTTCGTCCAGAAGAGTGGGGTTCTTCCATGAATGAAAGCCGAAGCTCAAATGTTATTTCCTGAAGCAGCAGAAGTTGCAAGCAAATGAAGGTATGACTATGTACGAAACCCATCCCTATCCGGCCCTATCCTCAAATATCAGAGCACCCGGCCAGCTTGGCTTTCGTCTTCGGCTCCGCTCGTGGGGGCGCTGTGACCGGCCTTTTGTGATTGATACCCTGGAGACCCCTCGTTTCATTGCAAGCCTGTTATTTGGTAACAACCATGATTCATGTAGAATCTTTGACGGCCTGCCGAGTTAGAGGATCTTTATGGGGGTTTACGAAAGAAAGGGACCCCTAATAAAGGATTCCCTTAAATAAAATATAATAAGGACCCCTGATAAGGTACCCCAATTTCGGGTTAACCCCCTCTGCGTTTTGGGTAAAGCCTGCCATCCAAATATCTCTGGGCTGGTTGGAAGGAGCTACGCCTGAAACCTGACACTACTGTACTCCAAATCAATGACAACTTCACCTGTTCCCCCCCCAAAACCCCGAGACTGCCAAACTGAGGGGGGGAGGTGGGCTTCAGTCCCATAAGAACTTTAGGCCAAAATGAAGTTCGTCTAAGCCCCCGCCCCTTGATACTCGATTCTGCCAACTTCGGAACACAACTTCGTCGAACCTTCTCTCATCTCTCACGGGCATCTACCCCTTGGGCCCTTCGTGAAGCCTTCCCTCCCGGCCCCAGCTCTGCCCCACTGATGGCTTCCTACTTCCGCGTCGCCCTGAAAGACAGCACGGGAGCATATTTGCAAGTGCAGCAGCCACCTGGGACCGGAATTGAGAACCGTTAGGGTACATGCAGCAAGCTCGTTTCCCTGACCGCCAGTTCGACAGTGGAGCTCCTTACAAGAGCTTGACAGTGTTGGCATTCATCTGAGCCGAAGGCGACGCTGGTGATACATGGCTGGCAACGCTTCCGCTGAGACTGTCTCCTTGGCCAAGGCAGTAAAACAATCTGCAGGACAAAACTCCGTACAATTGAACCCCCAAGCCCAGGCTGTTGTATGTCCCTTTCTGAATGGCGGTTTGAGATCACACCTCAGGGCGGGATCTGATACTTGGGAACCACAGAAGGACATGTCTACATCAGGAAAATCGCTCTACGACTGTTGCCATGTCATGTGGTATTGCTTCTCGGTGGTTCCCATAGTGCGTTGAGATACCACATGGCTCATTCATGGCAAGCCATTGATTCTTGATGCTGCTGCCACCGCCTTTCAATGCCCTGCAACACAGCTGGGGCCGTCTGAAGAGTTTCCTCGTGTTGTAGCGACGAAGACCTCCATGAACTGCCGGGCGCGGTTGGCTGGGAGGAAGTCCCAGAAGCAATGTCCACGATTTTTTCTTTGTGTTGAAGTCCATGGGCAGTCGAAAAAGTCAAGCATCCCCTCGGAACCGGCAATGAGTACCTCAGAAAGGAGCTCTTCAGGGATATGCTCGGTCACATCAGTGAAGAGGGCCGCCGCTTCCTTTCTTGCTTCTTCTTGCCCTGGGCCCTTGCCGCGGGTGTTGAGGCACTCTGAAGCTGCCTCGAAGATCTGAAGATCTCCTCCGCGTCAAGAATGGAGTCCATCACATGCTCAGGCTGCTCGGGTCTTTGCTGAACATCCGGGGAAGACCAGCCGAGCAGCAGGCGTCTCAACGTCACTGAGCAAAAACCCTGCAAGAACGTCCCTGTTTGCGCTTCCAAGAAGGGCGTTTCTGCGCAGTAACTGTGTACTGCGCTGAGTAATGCTGCACCGCGGGCCCCCTTGCCGGAACAAAAACACCGATATCTGCTTTGACTGTTGGGGGGGCGGGGGGGTAGCACAACACGCAGGGTCCTGACATCTCAGTGCATCAGAGACACGGCAGTAGTGGACGAAGCGCCTGGGGCTCTTAAGGCGTCTTATGGCTACACCCGTCACAGCGCACTCCTCCTTCTTACGGGGCTTCGGTTTCGGTGGGTTTGGAACTGGGGCCGGGGTACCCAGCTGCTGACCCCGAACCGAGGCTCCATCCCCCTGCTCAAACCCTTCGCTACCACCGTTCCCAGAAGACAAATAATCAGCACCCATCTTTCACGCCACAGCTCAGACCAAGCAAAGGTGGCTCCCGAATTTTCGCACATCCAGGCAGAGCCCTCTGCTGTCAGCCAAGTCACGCCCCATGAGGTGTGAACCGCCCGGTGGTGGGCTCGAAGATGCTCGAAGACCACGCCTTCCCAGGGATTCTTGCCAGAAGCTCTAGCGCTTCTTCGAGTTCGCAGTGCGTGGCCTTCACATGGCTCTTTTGGGATTGCCGCTTAACACGTGTTTTGTGAGTTGAGGGTTGAAGAGATACCCGGGATCCGCTTTCAGATCTCCAAAGTACTGGCAGTGCGTGCTTACAAAGCTTTCAACTGCTGCTCTCTAGGCACGCTGCAAGTGGCGCAGGTCGACATACGACTGCCCGGCGTATTCTCACGTGATCCGGCAGTGATCCGGCTCTATGCATGCATACAAGTCACTTTATGCTTTAGCATGCTGTAGCCACTTCCGCATGTCCTCGTAAGATTTGGGCTTGTAGGAGCCCAAAGTGAAGGCGCCCATGCTCCATTCGGAGAACCTGGCAGTGGACTTCAACAGGTGCTACTGCAGAACAAGGAAAATGGAGACAACTACTCAAAGACACAGAGAGCAAGTGTGCATGCTTGCTGGCTATGTCGACATATGTTGGCAATTATACAATGTGTATATGTATATATACATATATATGTCTGTGTGTCTGTATAAATGCGATATGCAACAGTAGGTAAGAGCGCGCTATAAATAAATAAGGATATATATATATATATATGCTCATATACATACATACATACATACATACATACATACATACATACATACATACATACATACATACATACATACATAGGGAGACATACACACAAACACATGCATAGGTTTAACATGCACATGAAGCATACACACGACGCGCACGTACCCAAAACCTACCTCAATTGAATGGCATGTGTGCATTTCTACAGACACGATACAGTTGCATGTTTATGCCTGCACAGCGGCCTTCTGCCGATGCGGCTCACATAAAAAAAAATGACGGGCCATTAGATCATCATAGCCTCAAGGGGTCCGTGTACCGATATAGTGTATACTTGGGGCCTAAAAAGGGGATCATTTACAGCAGCTTTAGTGCCCAAATATGCACTGTTACTTTATGGGTACATGGACCCTAAACCCTAAACCCTAAACCCTAAGTTACTATATGGGTACATGGACCCTTAGGGCATTTCATTTTTCACCTCAAGTGCAGAAAAGCTGCCAGCTGATTCGCTCCACGAAGCCGAACATCTGTCGGTTCTGGAGGCCATTCACTGGATTCCTTGTGGAAAAGGGTTTAATCGCTCACACTCGGACAAGCCAGGCGAGGCACACAGGTTCAGCAGTCTCAAAAGGGTTTAGGGTTTAGGGTCTAGGGTTTAGGGGGGCCTACAGAACAGTGAGGAGGGAATGTCACTGTATGCTGGTCGAGCGCAATGCGATAGATATCTTGAACTTTACAGCCGAACCCCCAAAACCGACCAGCTGGAACTGGTACTGCCACCCGGCGTCATGAGCTCGTCGACAAACGAGACAAGATCGTCAGCATCATTCGTACCCATGGTGACCTCCATGATGCTTTGCAGGCTCGCACACTCCAGGCAAGCCCAAACCAAAGCACAAATCTCGCCTTTGCAGTTGGCGTAGCACGTTTTACCCACCGAAAACCACCCACATCCCCGATGTACAGTTAACGAGCAGGGCCTTGCCAAGTACCAAGTACTACGTGGCAGAGTCACAACGAGCAACGGCAAAGAAGTCTCACTTCCCTTCATCAGCAGCCCAATACTCACCTCACTGCACGTGACATTGCACACACGTGATAGAACGGCAGCTCTGGCTACATTTCTTTCTCGGATTGCGAGCCTCGGTAAGCCAAAGTGTCTTCTTCGTCCTGCCGGAAGTGCCCTGGAAATCTTCGAGAAATGCCTGCGCTCTGAAGGGTCCGTCGTTTGGCACTTTCAGAGTCAAAAGCGGCTGCAGACACCCGGCTTGTTACATTCCATGGGCCAGTAGGACTGTGGCGGCCGAAGGACCGGGCAGGAAAGCAAGAGGAATCGAGAACGGTGCCAATGTATGTAGGTGAAGCCTCCTGATGTTGTTTCTGATCCCCTTGTGCTCCCTAGCTCATGAAAAAACGGGTCGGAACATGTCTTGCCGGAGTCTGATGTTCACACCTTGCAATGTGCAGTTTCCGTGCGAAAAACACCGATGGCAATCTGGGCCTGATGGTATGCATGGAGCTTGTCCTTGATCTCTTGAGCAGATCCTCAGATCCACCCCGATGGACGGCTCCATGGCAGAAGTACCGCAAGACGAGGGCCGTGACGCCTCTACACATCTTTACCAGAAGCATATCCCAACCATGAGATGCATTTATAACATAGCTTGGACGACCCAGAGCTGCCACAGCAGCTGTACGTTCCCATGGCAAGTCCTGACGCAGCCCCAAGATAACAGGCAAACCGCCCCAATCACTGTTGTGTCCAAGCGTCTCCCGTAGGCATGGATCGGCAGTGCTTCGATAACATCCTAGGGAGCTTGTGAACAAGATGCAGAAGTGGCAGCTGTGGCCGGAGTTACAAATGCCTGGTCAAGCTCACACCCGACGATCTTAGACGGCACAGCAGCAACTCAGAAATCTCTGCTTCCAGCATGCCCCGAATCCACGAATACTGAACCCGACCCCTAAACCCTAAACCCTAAACCCTAAACTAGTAATCTGAGAAGAGGCACCCAGCAGTTCGTCAGTCGACCGTCGAGGCTGGTGCACTGCAGCGTCCTTGGTGAGGAACATATCTACGCATCCGCCACAAGGACATACCAGGACACAACGAAGGACTACCCAGTATCAGTACCTCTGCTCATCAAGGCTACATGGAGGGGGGACTCTTCCGGACACAGAAAATTCCCATGCGCAGAGCCCCCGAAAAGGCCCCTGAGCTCGAGCAGCCCGCACAAAAATCCTGTGACCCTGAGCCCAAGCTCGTGTGCCGTGACGTGATCTTCTGGACCCTTGCAGCCCTCCACTGCCCTACACGTCTAAACCCTAAACCCTAAACCCTAAAACCCTAAACCCTAAAACTCTAAAACAACTTAAGGTTGAGGGCTCCGGGTGGCCGAAGCCCAGCAAAGCCATGAGGAGAAGGCCTAGCGGCCTTCTGGGTCTCAATTTAGGGTTTAGGGTTTAGGGTTTAGCCAAGCTTCAAAGTCTTGGCCTTGAAGGCCTTGAGCCAGCCGCGGCAGTACTTCGTGGCATTTGGCAGCGCCTTGGCAAAGCTTGGAAACTATCGGCCTGCGACTGCCAAAAGGAGGAGTTATGGAAGGGTTTAGGGTTTAGGGTTTACGGTTCAGGGGTTCAGGAGTTCAGGGTTACAGCGCTCATGTCGCGGACGCCTCGACACGGCACCTGAGCCCAAAAACATAAAGCCAAGAATCGACTTCATCTGCGCCAACGATCTTAAACTGACATATTCCATATGATCATCACAAGGTCCTATAGTTGAGGGGTTGAAGGGGGTTCTCTCTTGGGATTAACAGGGTCGAAGAGCTCCGGAAGAGCATAACCTTGACTTCCATAAACCCTACATCCATTTCGGGGGTTAACCCCTTCATCCGAATATTCAACGTTTTGGAGACCCGAATATTTCAGGGAACCTAAAGGTATTCCGACGCTCACTCTCGCACAAGCCCGGCAAGTTCTTTAGGGCTTTTAGTAGGGGCCCAAAAAACCCACCTAACATAAGGATTCTACAAGCATGGTTTTCCAGAATCCCTCTTATAGGGGCCCTTATACACCCCAAGAGTGGGATCATTATGCTTATGTGATGGTTTAGCAGGATCTGGGGATGTAAAGGAGAGTTGGTGATCAGTGTCACTGACATGTAGGTGCAGATGAGGCACAACATGCTGTGTACTTCTCAGCTTGTACTGTACTGCAGACTGAGGCGCTTAAACCGCCATAACTGTTCGTCTGAAGCCGTTATAAACCTAAACCGGTGGTGAATGATGCCGGGTAGCTGGATCTTCGCTGCAGTCGTCTTCCGGTTGAGCAGCCTCGCCACCAGCCACCCGTGTATTCTTTACCCCCACCAAGAAGCAGCGCTGGCGTGAGAACCAGCACCAAGGATGCTGGAAGGCACGATCTGATTCAAGCTTTCTTAATTCGTGCTTTCCCACCCAATCATATCAATGGCTTCGAGACTCGAAGCCTACGGGCCTCCAGCACCATCTTCCCCCTACTTCCATCCGCAAGCGTCTGAAACAGCGCATGTACGCGTTGCACAACTTGGGCAACGCCTGGGCCATGGCTGGCGCAGCGATCTTGCGCAACGTCCCTGGCATGGCCGAGCCGGATGAGGTGAAGAGTTTGCCGCACGCTGCAGTCTTGTGGACCTCGACCTGTACAAATTCATACATACCTGCCAGAATGATCCAGAATGCACATGCCAAGAGCATCCCTACCACGAGCCTCATGGAGCTACAATACAATAACAAGGACGCTGCCACTTCGTGAGGGCGAGCCGTTTGTCCCAGGATGTTACGCACCACTTTCTACAGAGAGGACCCTGGACTCTTTGCAACCTACCCTAAACCCTAAACCCTAAACCCTAAACCCTATAAACCCTAAACCCCCTAAACCCTAAACCTGAACCCTCAGTCAGCATCTTGTCAGAGCCTCCGCTCTCTTTGGCGACCTAGGACAGGACAGGGCCAAGGTAGAAGGGAAGCCCATCTGTTCTCACAGTTCTTGTATCTTGTGCCACCACAGTGCCCCAATTCAGAGATTTGGGATGCGGTGAGGTGCTGTCCACTTGACAAGCTGTTGAGAATCAAGCTGCTGCCTACAATCAAACTATTGGTTGCACCTCATGTATCTGGTGCCGCCAGTCGCGGATGCGAACTTGCAAAGCCAAGAGGTAACGAGAACCAGATATGATGGCGACTGCGCTGGTTCGCTGCTCTGCTCTGGGGCCGGTGCGCTTGCCAGCTTCGCCCTGAGTGCGCTGTGGGCTCGGAAGGTGATGGAAGCAGGGAACCTGTAGAGCCTATGGCAAGCAGGCCTGGCTTGGAAGCCCTCATAAGGGCTGCCTTCTAGCTGCTCGAACGACTGCGTCAGAAAAAAATTAGTTCTCACAAGGTAACACCTCTTCCCCTCTACGCACGTACAGGCAGGGGCTTCGCCGCAAACCGCAGGGCTGAAACCGATCGTCCTCTGCATCCGAGCTGCACCAAGATCTGCCAGGCTGCGGCTGCTTTGGCGGGGTCAAAAAGTGAGCTGAAACCAGCACCTCGAAGAAGTGGGAAGAAGTGGGGGAGAGACGCAATGGAAGAAGACAATTTGGGATGATGTGCGCATGGAGATTTTGAGTGCCCCCCCGCCACCCCCCACCCCCAGACATCCTGTCCCCAAATACAGGCTTCCCCGAAGAGCCTTTCGCATCTCTAAAGTTCTCGAGCTCGGCAGACAATTTTGCGCCAACTGGCGTTCCATCCCCTTTTTTCACCCTTTAAGGATTATATAGGGTACCTCATTCCCTCATTCCCTACTAACCGACAGCAAGCCAAGGCGGTGACTGGTCGCCGGTCTGTAGTCCTTCTCGCCTCAGCTCAGCAGACTTCTAGGCCGGCTCAGGCGGAGATGCACAAACAACAAGAAGCGCGTTGTTCACAACGACTGGGAAACTCATTCCTGAAAACTAAAGTAGATACGCAGAGCTCGACTGCTGTCCAAATCTGCCCAAAAAGAAATATTCACAATTCTTGAGTTCAGGAGTCTGACGGCGTATTGCCATGCATTACCTCCACACTCATTTCCAGATTTTATTGGCGACTCGAAAACAAGAGTTTCAGCATAGTGCAGGCCGAAAAACCACAGCCGAAGGCTCCTGCGGTCGTCTCCCCAGCACAGGCTGGGCCGTACCTGCAGAACTTCGGTTTCGACTCTCGCGATTCGTAACCAAAAACAGCGCATTGGCCCTCTGACGAACACCAGGGTTTAAGAGTTCAAGGTCTCAACGCTCACGCTGCATCAGGCTTAGGATCTCGAATCTCTCGCTCGCGCAGGGCAGGCAAGGCTTCGGTGGGCCTGGTCTCTTGACTGTATAGACAGTAACTGGCACCGAGAACTCTGAATCATGCCCTTGTTACTTGCACACCACAGGACCAGACAAGGAGAAGTGGGGAATAAGTCTTAGGGGCTTCCGGGCTTGGGGCTTTCACACTAATTACCTGACATCTTGCCGCTTGCCTAGCTGACACTCGGACGCACGGTCTTTGTTGGACCCAGCCGTCGATGCACGAAGTCATGGCAATCAGAGCAATGCACGCGTTGTGTACGCACACGTGGCAAGTGCTCTAGCGGATCATCAGCCCTCCGAGGAGAAAGTTCAATGGCCCAAAACTGCCGACTCTTTAGAAGCGAAAGGCTTGCTTGTGATGCAACGGGACTGTAAACAAGTTGGCCAGGTGCTGTCCTGCCGTCTGCGAAATTACCTCGAAGAGCCATGCAGGGGGACAAAGGAGGAGCTTCTTGCTACCTTCATCATTCTTCATCTCCATGCCTCCCCCTGCTATGCCTCAGCCCAGCTCTTCATCGCATAGCAGCCGTCAGCCGTCGAAGATAATACTGGTGAAAATCTAGAAACGCCATCGGCTGTCAGCAAGGTGAGCTATTTGTTGGAAGCGAAAGCCATGCGAGTGGATTTGGCTCGTTTATGCCAGGCTTGCGGCTTGCATTACAAATTATTAGCAAGCATACGAGGCGAACTAAATGATGGACAACTCGACCTTGCTCATCAAAACGACTGCCAAACCCAGGCAAGAGGAAGCCTGTTTCGAAAGTAGCTAAGGATCGTGCAGCTGATGCAACTGGCGGCACCACAATTTTTTTTTTTTGGGGGGGGGGGGAGAACGAAGCACATGATGCACTGCAGTTTTGCAAGGGACTTCCTCTTGCGGCAGTCGAGCGAACAGAATCAGGCAACCAGGCACTACGCAGATTGTTGCGCCGAATTTGAGTCTACGGCCGTGCAGAATACTGCACTGTTTTGAGCTCCTACTGACGGGAAAAGGTTCGCGCAGACGCTGCCATGCACAGCCCACAAGAAAAAGCAGTTGCGATCAACCCATCTAGACTAAAACCCGATCAAGTGCAAGATGCTGTACTCTAACCGCTCAGAAATCTGCGTAAAGGCACCATTGAGTTTAAACAAGTTGACCAGGTGCTGTCCTACCGTCTGCCTTAAATACCTCGAAGAGCCATGCAAGGGGGACAAAGGAGGAGTTTTTTTCTATCTTCATTATCCTTCATCTCCATCCCTCCCCCTGCTATGCCTCAGCCCAGCTCTTCATCGCCTAGCAGCTGTCAGCCGGCGCAGATCAATACTGGGGAGGATCTGAAAACGCAATGGGCCAACCAGTGCCGTTTCACTACGCCGTTGGCAGGTTGTTGTGCCGAAATTGGAGTCACGGCAACCGTGCAGAACACTGCACTGTTTTGAACCCGTGCTGTCGCCAAGACATGCGACGGGATGCGGCGGGAAAGGGCTTGTGCAGACGCTGCCATGCACAGCCCGCAAGAAAAAACAGCTGGTTGTTGATTTTTTTGAACCCGTGCTATGCTACTGCCTGAGACGGGAGTGTGACTGCACCATCGCTCCACGACAGCACCAGTGAGATTCACCCGTTCAGACGAAAAACCGATCAAGTGCAAGATGCTGTACTCTAACCGTTCAGAGAACTTATACTGATATGAACCTGCCAGCACCATTGACCTAATTACCGTCTGCGAAATTACCTCGAAGAGCCATGCAGGGGGACAAAGGAGGAGCTTCTTGCTACCTTCATCATTCTTCATCTCCATGCGTCCCCCTGCTATGCCTCAGCCCAGCTCTTCATCGCACAGCAGCCGTCAGCCGGCGCAGATGAATACTGGGGAGGATCTGAAACCGCAATGGGCCATCAGCAAGGTGAGCTTTGTTCGAAGTGAACACCAGGCAAGTGTAGCGGACTCTTTCTTTTCGCCAGTCTCGTCTTATCGCGATCATACGGCGCTTGAGAAGTGATGGACAACTCGGCCTTGCTCCTCGAAACGACTGCCAAACCCAGGCAAGAGGAAGCCTGTTTCGAAAGTAGCTAAGGATCGTGCAGCTGATACAACTGGCGGCACCACATGTTTGGGGGGGAAGAACGAAGCACATGATGCACTGCAGTTTTGCAAGGGACTTCCTCTTGTGGCAGTTGCGCGAAAAGAATCAGGCGACCAGTGCAATGGCACTGCGCCGTCGGCAGGTGGCTGCGCCGACATTTAAGTTACTGCAACCGTGCAGAAGATTGCACTGTTGTGACCTGTTGTGAACCCGCACTGACGCCAAGGCATGCGGCGGGATGCGAAGGGAAAGGGGCTGTGCAGACGCTGCCATGCACAACCCACTTGCGACAAAGCCATCCAGACAAAAACTCAACCAAGTGCAAGATGCTGTACTCTAACCGTTCGGAAGACTTCTACTGACATGAATCTGCAAGCACCATCGAGTTCATCTGTTTAGGGGCCTAGCAGCAGTTCAAAAAGATCCATGCTCGGCGGGTCCGACCGCTTCTTGCACGGATTCGGAGCCGACTGCTTGAATGGATTCGGAGCTTCGGGAATGCCCGTCGGGCCAAAGATCCGCTTCAAGTGCTCCTCTCTGTCGCACGGCTCTGGTGAGGTGGCACTGACGTCCCGCTCCGTCTCGGATGCTCGCGATGGGCTGCGTCCACATCGAGTGCTTGCCACATCTTGCTGGGACGATGGCGGCCTCGTCGTCGCTGCCTGGTGGTTCGTATCCGCGTCGGATGACTGCATGGTTAGGCTGCTGGAAGAAGCCTGGGCGCCTGGGCTCGGCTTGTACCGCGGGCCCGATGAAACGGGCAGGCAAAACAAAGTCTCAAACGGCTTGAGCCGTGTCGCACTGGCTTTAGGCGGAAGGGGAGGGATGGGGGCACCCACATGGAAGCATATCCTTTGCATCTCCACCAGACTCAAGTTGCGAGAGTTGGAAGGCTTGATCTTTCGACTCTCGCTCTCGCGCGCAGCAGGCAAGCTGGTTTCTTGACTGTTTTGACAGCAACTGACTAAGAGCTCTGAGCCATGCCCATGTTACTGACAAGGAGAAGTGGGGAATTATGTCTTTAGGTTTTCGATGCTGCTTGCCTAGCTGCCTAGCTGGGCCTAGCTGACGGACGCGCCGCTTTTGTTGAACGCAGCAGCCGAGACAGATGCACGAGGTGCTGGCAGTTAGAGCCATGCACGTGTTGTATGCACCAGTCATGTGCAACAGACCTCACGTGGCAAGTGAGTGGCGACTTTTGCAGACAATGAGCCTTCCGAGAAGATGGTTTAATGGGTCAACACAAGAAGCAAGAAGCCACTGTTGCGCAGCAGTTTTGCACGGCCGGCCAAGCCATCCAGACAAAAACTCAACCAAGTGCAAGATGCTGTACTCTAACCGTTCGGAAGACTTCTACTGACATGAATCTGCAAGCACCATCGAGTTCATCTGTTTAGGGGCCTAGCAGCAGTTCAAAAAGATCCATGCTCGGCGGGTCCGACCGCTTCTTGCACGGATTCGGAGCCGACTGCTTGAATGGATTCGGAGCTTCGGGAATGCCCGTCGGGCCAAAGATCCGCTTCAAGTGCTCCTCTCTGTCGCACGGCTCTGGTGAGGTGGCACTGACGTCCCGCTCCGTCTCGGATGCTCGCGATGGGCTGCGTCCACATCGAGTGCTTGCCACATCTTGCTGGGACGATGGCGGCCTCGTCGTCGCTGCCTGGTGGTTCGTATCCGCGTCGGATGACTGCATGGTTAGGCTGCTGGAAGAAGCCTGGGCGCCTGGGCTCGGCTTGTACCGCGGGCCCGATGAAACGGGCAGGCAAAACAAAGTCTCAAACGGCTTGAGCCGTGTCGCACTGGCTTTAGGCGGAAGGGGAGGGATGGGGGCACCGCCACTAGACTCGAGTTGCGAGAATTGTTGGGTTACTGTTACTGTAGGTGCCAAAGGAAGTATAGGCTTGTGAACTTCATGTGAAATAGAATTGTCCTGTGGGACACTATGGCGAACAGTCGCCCGTGTCGGACTGAAATACAGCGGGTGCTGACGAAGCAACATGCTAGCTGTTGCAGACATGCCAGTGTCGAAGCATGGGCACTGGTCCGGCTCGTTATAACCTGAGGGAGGATGCGACGCGGTGAGCTTCCGGTTGCGTCGCATCTTATTGGAACTGCAATGTACACCAAAGACACGGATGCTTCTACTAAGCCCACAGTGGCTTTCCTGCACAGCGAATAAGAGGAAGCTGCCAAGCCACCCATGACGTAGTCACCTCCCAAATGGAAGAAGCCTTAGCTTGCGCTGCTGTGACTTCCACTGTTTTGCCCCAGAGAAAAAAATTCCATCCTCAGCACCTGGAATCTCCCTGGATACAGAGTCTTTGACGTGCCTTAACATGAGCAACACGTACTGAAGGCTGGAATCGCCGGGCAGCTAAAATCCTTGGGCATCTTCGTCCCCCAAATCATTGGAGTGAAAGTCCTTTTGGCTTTTCTGACCACCTGCATGCAGGATGCGTCACTGCAAATGAGCCGCGCACCAAGCAACAAAGACGGACAGCCTTAACATGTTGTGCCACTACGGTCTGCGCCTGCGGTGGAAGGTGGCTGTGGTCCAGTCTAATATCCTCGTTTTTGCTTGCAGGTACGAGAGCAACGGCTCAAAGGAACAAATGGATCAGAAATTCAGAAACTGCAATGCGTGCTGGAGCTGACTCTCATCCAGACTGTGGATTAAACTGAAAGACACAGCGTGAAGAGAAGCAGCGGCAAGTCATAAGGCTCTCGCATAGTCCCAGTTCCACCAAAAGTCGATAGCACCCGAGTTCATGCTGGTTTCCTCCGGCTTCAGATAGGCTGAGCTCTTATAAGTGCTTTGGTTAGCGGGCTGGCAGCTCGCAGCATCACTCCGCGCAGTGCCATCACGACAGCGCTAGATGCTCTAGATCGGGCGGACTTGTGGACGACTATATCTTGGAACCAACCTCGAGGCATAGCCGCTTCTTGAAATTGGGAGCAGTGACTTGTGTGGCTTATACTGTATAGAAGAACTTTGCCGACATCGTGTAGCTTCTTTCGACATGCTGGACAACAAAGCACGTCGAGGGTCCAAGCATTGCGGACAGTCAGCGAAGGTGTTCGTGCCAACTCCGCACAGCAGTCGGTCGGCCACCTGAACAAACACTGCTTCAAACACTGCTTCCACTACCCAAAGAAAAAACGTTGTTTGGCAGCGGCAACATTGACGTAGGTAGGGTTTAGTACCCGGCTGCTGCAGCCCTCGCTTCCCCAAGAGGGTCCCGGGCGCTTAGGTATAACAGTGGCTCTCCGCACAGGTTCACAACACAGAGCCCATCCATAGCTTGAGGGCAGGGATTGCAACGCGTGTCTTCAAGAAGAGTTTAGGGTTTGAGGGGTTCAGGGTTTGGCGGGCCTGGGTTAAGGATCCAAAGGCCTCAAGGCCCGAAACAAACCTCAACTTTGCAAACCGTCCAAATCTAAACCCTGCTGAACCCAGATTCAGAGCATGACCCTAAACCCCAAACTCCAAACCCCAAGCCCCGGGCTGCTTGCGACATCAGCGCCCAAAGGGTGGCCTGGCCTTGGTTTCCCGCAGAATGACATCACACTGGAATTTAACAAGTGGCAGACGCATGTTCTTGCATTAGCCCAAGTTTTTGTGGTGCTCGAACCTCTGGATATACCATACTCTTCATTCAGTTCATGTTCGAATTGTCAGCGTGTCAGTATGTGCCTGAATCTGACGAAAGATGACTAAACCGATAGCAACCTCAGGTGAAGGCTAGGGCTTGCCTTAGGAAGATGCAGAGAGGGAGCCCTTCCTGACCACAAATCCCGTGATGCTCAAGTTCCTCCATAATGCTGGCTGCATGCGTCTTTAAGCAGAAAGCGCCAAATCTTCAGCAACAGTCGTGTGGACAAGAAAAACGTGTGAGTTCCAAGATGAATCTGGCTGAAGAAACTGCCCGTGTGAAGAGTCTGCAGAGGCTTAGCCGAGATGAGCCCTTGTGCTTACAAATTTAGTAGTAATAATCTTCATAATACTAGTAGTAAAACAAGTAATAGTATGAATACTAGTAGCTGCCGAATCTACGCAACCGCGGGCAACCCCTGCTGAGCGATGGGACACTCTGCTGGCCTTGGTGGAAACATGTGCCTCTGCCTGTATTGGCAGCCTGTAGTACTAAGCGACCTGCCTGTGATATCGAGCCATGCCGTTCGTCGAGCTACCAGTGCTAGCAAGTCAGAGACCCCTTTGCCCAAGTTGCCTCCCTAAACCCTAAACCCTGAACCCTTAACCCTAAACCCTAAACCCTCCTTAAAAGCCAAGCCTGTAGAGCCCCCCCGACCACCCCGAGACCACAGCTTTCAGGCCCCTGCCGCAGAGACCCGAGGTGCGCCTGCCCATGCTGCGCCTGAGGCGCTGCATGTGCCCTGATGGGTTCTTCTGTGCTTATCTTAGGCGCAAAATAACCCCAAAACCTGTTATGATCGCAAAATAAGAGTTTTTGGAGAGGGTTTTGGGCTTAGGTGTTTGCTTCCGTCTAGGGTGGAGGGTTGAGAGTTTAGGGGGGAGGGGAGTCTTCTGGGGCCCTTTCTTGGTTCTCGCCAAGCTGCAGCGGTAAGCCCAGCTTCGGTGGACCAGGTGCCCGCGGCTATAGGGGAAGCATCCAAGAAGGTTTTAAGCGATGATCTGCATCTTATTCAGTGCTCTACAGGTCTATAGGTTGCTATATGCGACTAGATGTCAACAAGACTGACATCTGCGTATTCGAAAAAATGTATATATATATATGTATACATATGTACATATACATATTTACATGAGCCCTCAATGAGTATGGAGGAACCACAGTTCAAGGCCTGCAAGGGCTTACGAGGCCTCCGGAGCCGATATCGGCACGGCAAGCAAGGGTGTTACTCCAAGTGCCAAGAACTTTGGGATGTTCCCCTTATACTAACACCTCCTTAGTAATCAGGGATTATAATTGGGGGGGGGGGGGGTAATTGCTATAATCCCTTTAAGGGCTGTAAGTATAAGGGGGAACATCCCCACAAGAACCCTCCTGCCCGCAACCCCGTCGCCCTTGGAAAGTCCAGATGTCCTGTTCTTGACACAGCTACATGAGATGCAGGAGCAGGGTCTTGCATTTTGCCATCGAGTTTTGCGCTTCAAGCTCCCGTTTTGCCCGGGCGTGTGGCTGTCGAGAGCCCGACACATTCTGCCGCGAGGCACTTGGCTGCATGAAGCTTAAGTTCCAGTTGCGATTGTGAAGTCATGCCTGCGTGCTACTGACCCCTGGAATGATGCAAGGCGGGGGTGGGTGGGGCGGCGCACCTCATGACAAAGGTATATGACAGCAATCATGGCTCATGTCCCCTGCAATTCCCAAATTCTGCAGGGCCTTCTTTGAGAACCCGCCAAAAAGAAGCTTCAGCCCCTTCTTAACTGTAACGGAATGCTCCAGCTTTAGCCTGCAGATCCCTAACAAAAAAAACACAAAGCCATCCCGGACTGCATCCCAAAACTAGCAGCTAATGGTGCAAAACGTGAAAGCTCTTGCGTAGAATCGCGGAAATGGGCATGCGCACCTCTGCAGAATGCGGTTGGGCTGCCAACATGCATCTGGACGTGGCATCTTCGGCCACAACGAGTGTCAGCAGGTCCCGCATCACGCGTTGAGACGACATAAGGTCAAGAATGTCAAGTTTATTCGGTCTGCAGGATGCAGCGGACCTGCTACAGCCATCGGGAGCATCATTAATACAGCACTGGTCAGAGCAACCTCGAGGGCAAACAGCCCCGACTACACTGATACAAGTACAGCGTGTCCATGATGGATGGCCTGAGGTCTCCCAATACGCCGAATGGCAAAGACCCACATTTGCACGCCATTACATGCCTTTCGTCATCAGCGTTCCTACCCCGGTGTTTCCCTCTCCTTTCACGTGACATTTAACAGGCTTCATGTCTTTCTCCGAGGCGAAAACACAAGCCAACGGCGCACGCACACGCACGCGCACGCGCACGCGCACGCGCACGCGCACGCGCACGCGCACGCGCACGCGCACACACACACACACACACACACACACACACACACACACACACACACACACACACACACACACACACACACACACGCAAAAGAGTGTACTGTGTTTCCTGAATGTTCCGGCCACGCTTCCATGTAAAGAGCCGATCCGACCGTGTGACTTCTCCTTAATGTTCGACGCCCGCTTCGCAGGCTGTGGAGAACAACAGAGGAACGCACCAGTTGGAATCACCCCCTTACCAGTGTGTCGCTTGTCGCTGAGAAATGCCAACCTCATCCTAGAAGGTACTCCGTTACAGCATGTTGCAGCCTTCCAAGCAAAGTCTACCTTGATCCTTGAAACCCCAAACCCTACATGGCCTTAAATCCGTCTTCAAAGTTCCTGCCAGCTCCATGCCAATTCCGGACCTTGAATGAAGTGACACTATTGGAGGCCTAGGGCTAAAACAGGGCTCTAGGGAGTCTTGCCGGGTATCTGTCACCGCACATGCTGCGGACCCCTAAACCCCCCTACAACCTCCTATTCGCATGCATGGACCCTCCAGAACATCAGCCCCTGTACGACTATAGGGTTTAGGCTGCCGTTTAGGCTTTAGGGAAGCTGTCTGAAGCCCTGGTGGGAGCTAAGAACTGGGAGCGCATATGGGTGCATCTTCAACTGTTTTCGTGCTTCCTCTGCCTGGCGCGCCGCTGCCGTGCTCTTTCAACATGAGACTTTTTGCCACCCGCAGCATGAGTTTAGGGTTTGGGGTTTCGGGTTTGGGGTTCAGGAGGTTCTGTTATTGCTTGTTTTTGCTTTGGCCGGGGGGCTTGGGAGAGGTGTAGGCGGAAATGGGCAGTGAGCTCTCGGCACAAGGTTGGGGCCAACAGGTTTGATTTTTGCCACCCGCACTGCGGATGCCGAAGCATCCACGCTGCAAGGGCTAGCTACAGAGCCGTAGTTACAAAAGCTCAGAAGCCAAGGGCGCTTTAAAGGGTTTTTGTGTGGGCGAAGGTACTTTTAGGGTGTGAAAACAACATCTTGTTGTGAGGTTCGAGGGGCTGACGGTTTTTGAGCTCTTGCAGAACTTTAGGAGCGTTTCGACTCTTGCAGGGCCTGGGGTGTTGTAGGGCGTTCCATGCCCTAACCATACCCTATCAAAATCCATCATAAGCCATTGATCTTCCATGTTGTCATGTTGTGATAAACCAGTGTGCACATGACATCCTGTTTGAAGCTGGGCGGAGGATTCTGGTCCTGACTGCCACGAAAGGAACATGGCGAAAGCCGTCGATAGGCACTTAGCTTGGTCTCATTGGCAAGGTCGCCCCAAAAGCGTGTTCATGGGGTGCTATGCTAGACCCAGTGTGTGGGGTGTGCGCGTGTGCGTGTGCTTGTGTTTGTTTGTGCTGCTTGGATTCTGCTTGCCGCACCTCATCAAAGAAACCTTGTAACCTCCATTCTAGCCTGAGCTCGGCTCGGCAAATCGCAACTGCCACAGCTCCGACGACGTTGGCTGTGACCTTGGGTCAGTCCACCGGTGGTCTTTCCTCCAGTGCAGCCTTTTTGCCGATGAAGGTACTGGGGTTCTGGCTCACGGCAGGGTGGCTGCAGTTGGAGGAGCAACTGAAAGGCGCTGAGCCATTTTGCCAAACACCTTTGCACGGACGAGCGGTCACAGGGTGGCTCGTGAGCCGACCTGCTTGTCACTCTCCGATGCATGGGTGAGACATTTCAGGAGTATGACGCCTGCGGCAGAGCTTGGGAGGATCTCCCTTCCATGACATCTGCTCCAGCGCCGACGGTCCGATCGGATCAACGGCTGGCACTGGAATGCAGAAGGTACATTCCGGCTGCGCTGCAAGTGCAACAAAGAAAGTCTGACATATTCCCGTAATTAAACGGCAAACAGTTTACTTAAACAAGCTCATGCAATTTCACAGCGCCTTCAACCCCAATTGCGGAGGCGATTTGTCGATGGGTGAGACAGGGGGCGAAAGCGTTTGGTGAACTTGCTGTGGAGCCCTGGCATGTCAACTGCATCTGTCAACCCAGCTCGGGTTGTGCTGTATAGCATAAGAGCACCCAAGGCCCAAACCCAAAAAATAAAAGTGCTTTCCAAACCAGAGTAGTTGCAGTGGCTTGCAAGACAGGGACGTTCTGGTTGTGATGCCGCCGGGCACTTATTGCTGGGGGCCTTGCTGGAACTCCCTGCCCCTGAACACTTAAGCCCTGGCTGGGAACACCGGCACTGCAAGACCTGGACACCCAAGCTCACTCCACAACCACTGCCGGCCTCATCAGCAAGGCATCCAGGTGTGTCTATCTCGATGACCTGCATCGCCCGAGAATCCGATGCTCTTGCTAACGATCTCATCGGTTCCCATAACCCCACTTCGTTAAAACCTGCTTGCCCGTGGATCACTTCAATCAACATCTTCAAGAACGAGCAATGAATGAAGGGAAGCTGCGTGATGGTGGAGACACCCACGCAAATCTTCGCGCGCTTTTTGCTTGAAAAGATGCCAGACACCGCACGCGGCAAAGCATCGACATGCATGCCCAGGTGAGTCATACAGGGGCTCGAAGGCGAGATAGCAAGGGTTTACGGTGGCATGCGGTCGAGCGCAATGCACGAAACAGGCTGATGATACCTTCTTAGTGTTTACATCTGCGCAGTGCACACCTGGCGAATCTAAAACTTCTCTGAATTCGCCATGTCTGCCGTCTGGCAGATGGCCAGCAAAGCCTCTTGCAGGTCCTTTCGATCCAAATCAAAAGTATGTTTCCAGGCGGCTGTGGCAACGAAGATTCGGAACAATGAGCAAGAGGCAATGCACATGCTGTAGAAACGTGAAACGCTGGTGCTGAAGAAAGGTTTGCCCGCCTAAGCATTCCTAGACTGTCCATCTGCCCAAAACCCACTTAAAACGTTAAAGTAACCATCTGTGCTTGGTCAGCCTTTCTTTAGCACCTGCAGAAGCTGCTCCGCGAGTTCAACCACTCGTTTGGACTGCGGGTGCGAAACCATCGCCGACTCGGCCAAGGACTGGCCTGGACAGAAAGAAACCTATAGTCCCCTTAGAACCTTACTAAGAATTATGTGTTTAATATCCTCTTGGGTTTTATATGAACAAAAAATGATTCCCAAGGGGGATATAGTAGCAGGGACGGAAGATACCGAAAATACCAGTGATCTGGTTACTCTCTTGGTTTTCGGAATAAGTATATTCTCTGCTGTGCGCATTCGGGGTGGTTCGTCGCATGCCGGTGGCTAGGACCGTAGATGCTTTGAGTGGGCAAGGATTAACTTAATCTTTCTATAAGGTATTGGCCAGGCTGCCGTTGAGGTCTGCGAGCGCCCCCACGCGATCCGACTTCCTCAGCGCTCAGTGGACCGGCACAGGTCCTGAACCTAGCCCCTGCTTTGTTCCACGAAGGGGCTCATTGCCTTGCACAAGAACCCTGGTGACCCCATCAAGGCTGATGTCATGCAACACTCATTCGAGCTGCGAGTGAACCAGGCTGACAAGAGCTGCACATCCGAACGCCTGGCGTGTGATCAACAACCTTGTGGCTATGGCAGTACTGTGTAGAGCAGTGCCGCTCAAGTGTCAAAGCGATGCAAAGCGAGGCCAAATTTTGAGGCTTCTGAAGTTGCGAAACGTGTCAACCCATGAACTCCAACCTCGTCACCACTGCCTATAGGCGGGCCTGAACACCTTCCACCAGCGGGAAGTTTGCCATGGCCTTCAGCAGCTGTTGCGAGGCGCGGTCTTTGAAAGGTGGCTTCTTAAGCTGCAAGAAGCGCTAAGCCGTCAAAGCTTCAGGATTCAGAATCGCTAGCAGGCGTCACGGCGCAAGAGCCATGATGTCTAGCCAGGTACAGCCCATGAGCCCTGGCAGCCTCCATGACGATCTCGAGAATCTCGGCCAGGGCAAAGAAACGAACTCGGCATTCCTCATTGCCTCCCGTATGGAACAGATCCGATCTAGAGCAGATCGACAGTCTTTCTGCAGGTTCTGGGGGGAGTTCACCCTGCACTTGAACAGGATGTATAATGCGTCTGCAATCCGTACACATACGGGGAAGCTTGAAAAGCCTTAGGGAGTAGTGAATTTCTCGGCCTCAAGCCAGGAGGACAAACCCTCTCTGATCCCCTCGATCTTCCTGAGGGTGCCTCTTTTCTTGTGGTAATGATTTAGAGTCCAACAACTAAGCCACAGCTTCCCCACACGCCACGATGCTACAACTGCGCAGCACACAAAACCTCTCAGAACAAGGCGTCCGCGTGCCTGTGGTGAGCGCCTGCACTGCAGCCAGCCCATGGAGCTGCACTTCCCGGTCAGCAGGGAAGGCCTGGCATTCTTGGAGCTTCTGCTCCAAATGTGGTGGTGCTTCTGAGATTCCCTGGGACTTAGGGTCTTTTTTTCGATTTAGGGCTTAAGCCGTGTAGAGGGCTTAGCTTGAAAGGGCTCAGGGTTTCTTGGGCGCTTGCAGGGTCATGGTTTTAGCATGACTCGGACAACTTCAGTGCCCTCGCCCAGCAGGTTGCAGTCTTTCGGGTTCAGGCGTTTAGGGACGATTTACGCTCGAGCCGCATGAACCTGCAGCGACTAGCAGAAGTGAGCAGCCAACATGGCCACAACTTGCGCATCATACAGTACACGGCTTCTCGTTGGGTTGTTCGGGGTTCCGTTCTCGCCATCCTACAAAGATCACACACACACAGAGACCTACAGCTGCAAGTGCAAAAAACTCTGAAGACCAAGATAGACGAAGATAAGACCAAGTCTTGGTCCAGGTGGCCTTGAGGGCGCGCACGATGACCTGGCAGCCATGGCACAGTCTTGCAAAGTTTGTCTCCACATGGGTTGCTGCTAGGCTTGTGAAGTTTGCGGAGGGACTATGCGCACTTGGGTTTTAACAGCCTCTCGTGGCTGTCCCCTTGGATCTGATGGTCCAGGCGTGACTGTCAATGATCTTAGCAGTTTATTATGGTTGTGAGTCGGACATGGGTGCCCCTGACAACATCATGCGTGCAGAAGCCCTAGGCTGCAGCCAGACTTTCCGCAGCCTCGACCCCAAGTGTGGTCAGAATCTCCAGCTGCCGATCTCCTCCTGTGCACGTGTCTGCTTTCATGTCCCCAAGGCTGCCAAGGCCCAGCATTGCCCACATGCCTGCGTGCGCCATGGCTGTGCCAGCTCGCATTGGTAGCCTCACTCAGTTTACCGCGCCCGTGCAGAACGGCAGTCCTTGCCATCCGATCTCAGAAAGAAGAGTCAGCCCATACTCCTTCCGCTGGGCGTGTTGCGCCGAAGAGTGTTTCCAAGCTACGATGAACGCATGGCGTGCCGAGCATGGTGAACACCTGTGGCATCTTGCCCTTGTTTACTTCACTACTTTTGACGCTGTGAAACCAAGCCTACTTATGACGTCATGGTTGAGGGCAGCGGTTTTTGGAACCGCGGAAAGCTCCCGGTAGGTGACAGTATTGCGGACTGTTAGGTCGGTACATCGTAAGCCATTGCAAGCAAAACACACATCTGCACAGCTCCTGGATCTTGGGCTTCGAGATATTCAGGTTCATCACCTGAACACTCTTCGATGCTGCTTTCAAGAGTGGGAGGTAGAGAACGAGAGAGACCGGACAGAGACAGAGCGAGAGACAGAGAGAGAGAGAGCGAGAAAGAGAGAGGGAGAGAGAAGAGCGCGAAGAGAGCGAAGAGAGAGAAGAGAGAGAAGAGAGAGAAGAGACAGAGCGAGAGAGAGAGAGAGAGAAGAGAGAGAGCGAGAAAGAGAGAGGAGAGAGAGACGAGAGAGAAGAGAGAAGAGAGAGGGAGAGAGACGAGAGAGAAGAGAGAGAAGAGAGAGGAGAGAGAGACGAGAGAGAAGAGAGAGAAGAGAGAGAAGAGAGAGAAGAGAGAGAAGAGAGAGAAGAGAGAGAAGAGAGAGAAGAGAGAGAAGAGAGAGAAGAGAGAGAAGAGAGAGAAGAGAGCGAAGAGAGAGAAGAGAGGAGGGAGAAGAGAGAGAGAAAGAGAGAGAAGAGAGAGAGAGAGAGAGAGAGCGAGAAGCGAGAGAGAGGAGAGCGAGAGAGAGAGAGAGAGAGAGAGAAAGCCTCGCAGAGGCAGAGGAGAGGGAAGAGTGGGTCAGATAGCGGTGGGGGAGGGCGAGAGCGAGAGAGAGTCAGAGGCAGAGGCAGTTCATGCTGCAAACTGGCATCGCGCCTACCGCAAACCATGGACTGCGCCAGCTGCCGGTGCCACTTCAGGCACGTAATGACTTGTCATTAAAGCCCAAGCTTGAACCCTGCCAAACCCGTCTAGCAGCCTCCACCAGCATCTGGACAACCCCAAGGTCCGACAGGCTATCCTGCATTGCACGGATGGTTCCGGTTAGGTCTTCAGCACACCACAAGGCTGTCTTGTTTTGGTACACCTCTCGCTTTGTGAGGGCTTAGAGTTTCCTGATAAGGTTTAGCTTGATGCAATTGCAACTTGGCTGCATCTAAGCTGAACTCCCAAAGCGCACGCCCTACAAGCCCAACAGACTGTACACATGCTTAGCCACTTAAGTATCATGTAACAAACCCGAATTTCCCCAAACCCTGAACCCTAAACTTTGCCCTGAACCCTAAACCCCAAGTCCCCCCCCCCCAACTTCAGGAAGGTGTCCTCAACTTCAGGAATGCGGCCCCCAGTGGCGATGACGCGCAGAACATCGAGGCCCCTCTCCTCTTCAACTGTCCACTCAGCTTCTTGCGTGCTGTTCCGCATCCTTTGCTCTTTTTCTTTTTGTTGGCGCTTTTTGAGGGTCCATGCTTTTTGTGGTTTTTTGGTTACGGGTTGTGGCGCGCTCTGGACTCTGGAGACCAGTAAATTTTAGCTATGCGAAGATCACGCACTCTTGACAGGGAGTTCAACATCGGCTTTAACTCCTCCAGTCACGTCCCTGGATAAGACTGACATCCAGCAACAAGCCTGAACCTGTCCCTACAGGCCCGACCTGGAACTCCAGTTACCTACAGCTTCGTCACTAAACCTTACTTAGTAGGTATAACCCACTAAACTGTAGGTAAAGAGAGTCCCAGGTCTTCGCCCGAACAGGACCTGCAGTTCCGGATCATCTGGGTAGTTCTGGAGGGCCCGCACCAGCAAGGGCACGGCACCCATGCCCACCTCAAGCGCACTCCCACTGGCATCATTGGGGGGGTTTACGAAAATGGGGGACCCCTAAAATATACCCCAGATGGTAGGATCTCCTTTTTAGAAGGATAAGGTACCCCTAATTTCAGAAACCCCCATTGGATCTGCTGGGGGATCCCTTGATGGATTTATTTCTCTAAACCCGGACCCAAACCATCGGAGGTGGAACACAGGAACCTCCCATAATAGTACTCTCGTGAAGTCACAACCAATCCCCCTCATCGAGCCCTTATAAACACCCTTGCCAAGGGGCAAGCCGCGCAATGGCTGCATCCTCACCTTCGCCGCCCGAGGCTGTCGAGAGGCGGAGAAGAGCCTGCAGGGCAGAGTGGCGATTGGATGGGGTCAGGGAACCGGGTTGCATCTTCCATGTGGGGGATTGCACCTTCAACATACTAGAAGAGGATCCCTGCACATATTTACCGTTGACCCTACCGGGAGCACCTGCAAAGCCCCATAGCCCCCACAACTCGAACTCCCTCCTGCAGGTGCAGCCCCCCACACTCTATACGCCATTGTGAAGCAGACACATGAGAGAACCATTCAGGAGTACTATACCCTAAACCCTCACCTGCAGCGCCATGGCCGCGCGCTGCTGCGCCTCGGCGCTGCGCTCATGGCCGCGGAGTGCCGCCACGGCGAGCTCCACCTTGTGCCCAGAGAGCCCGACATCGACACTCCAGAATGGGGCAGTGCTGTCCTTGTGTTTCCTTTAAGAACATCCGTTCTCACTAAGGGGGCTTGTGTCGACGGGTATTGCAAGTGTTGGGAACTCGTAGAGTTTGGGTTTCGTCATCACCCAGACTTGCAAAACCAGTAAGTTTCTCGATGCAGGGTTGAAAACTCATCATCGGAATGCACGGGAATCTCTTGGCAGAAGCCCAACTTGATACGTCCAAGGCACTGCAAGAGGCAGCCCAGCCACCGCGGCCTCTGAACCGACAAAGCCCCGGGGTGCTTTAGATGATGGGGCCAAGTTTCAAGAAGGAAATGATACTGTGGTCTCTTTTTGCGTGTGATCACAACCCGTGATCCCACATGTCTCTACAGCAGTGAATGCTGGCTTGTGCAAGGGGCACGTCGGGGGAGACCCAACTGCCCCTGAACATGGGGCAAGTCACGTGTCACGTGCAGAGCCAACCCTTGGCCCTACTCAACACCGGTACGATTCAGTGCAGTACATGACCCCACTGCACGTGTTCCCTTGGCGAAGGATTTGACCAAGGAATCCGTAAAAGGCTCTCTCAACAGGGTGCAAGCCATGTGCAAGCCTCCCTGTCGCGACCCCGACCCACGGATGCCATCAGCGCAAGTTTGCGCCAGGCCGTGCCTTGTCGGACAGGACAAGGGAGCGAAGTGAGTAGCTACGACAGAGTCGCACAAGTTGTCCCACTGATTGCTAGTGAGCTAAGGTGACTCACGATTCTGATGCTGCCCAGATTGCACCTGTACAGCCGCACGATCTCCATGATGGAAGCACATCTTCACTAAGGCTCGCGACGACGGTTGGTTGCTAGTTGCCTGTGCGCCGCCCAGTAAGCTTGAATGCTGCCAGAGGGCAGCCGGTGATCTGGATGCGAGTCTCGTAAGGCAGGGCCTTCATAGCCTCGAGGGTCTCAAGCAGCTTCAAGCTCGACGCCCGATGCAATCTCACATTTTTCCCGAGGGCGAGAACATCTTCGGCCCCAATGCCCCAACGACCATGAGCCTCCAGGAGAAAACCAGGTCGGCTAACATTTTGTACACGTAGCCAGCAGTTCTCCACAGCCTTCGGATCGCCACTTTTGAAGGCGGTGTCTTCTTGGAATTTTGCCATGCGGGTCTTCATCTAACTATAGGCGTGGGAAAAACTGTCTGTATATATATATATATAGTCTATGTGTGTGTACATGTAGAGTGTAGGTACATTACTTTCGAGATTGAACCACACTCGTCTGGGTCCTACTTAGAGGCCTTCAGCCGTCATCCAGCAGATGAGAGCTTCCTTGTATTCGCTCTTCAGCTAGGCACATTCACCAAGTATCTGAACACTTCAGTCTCATATGCTTTTAGGGTTTAGGGTTTAGAGTATTTAGGGGTCTCATATGCTTCCCCTTCCAGTGTCTCCAACCGCCACGCAGCAGAGCTTTGGGCCTCGCCCGGCACCGGTAGGTCCAACAGGAGCTCGTCAGTGGCTTGCTCGGTGTCACCGAATTCCTTCAGTATGGCATAGATGGTGACTTTGCTTGACATAGAGCTTAGAGAAAGGCGTGTGAGCTGTGCTCTTGCATCCCGCAATATCAACTTCGCTTGCATCAGGGTGTAGGGTTTTTTGTTGGCACCCTATTGCTGCTCAGGTTTTAGAGAGCTTGGTCATTCTGCGAACTGCGAGGGTTCTCAGTCGCCAAATGTCGCCAAGGCTCCTTCTCCTCAGCCTTCGCCGCAAATCAAGGGGGTGATCCTATAGTCTCTTCCTACAAAAACTTAGTAGCCCCCTAAACCCTAAACTAAACCCTAAAAACTAAACTCTAAACCCTGAACCCCCCCCCCCCCCCCCCCAACCCCCAAGGAAACTCTCAAACGGGTGCCTCTGCCGCTGCCAAGTGATCCTTGCCAGCAGCAAAGCCACGCGCCACACCGTGCCGACACTTGATCACTAGAGGCCGTGCCGACCATGTTTCTCTTCTTCTTCTTCTACTCCTACTCCTACTCCTACTCCGACTTCTTCTTCTTCTACTCCTACTCCTACTCCTACTCCACCTCCTTCTTCTTCTTCTTCTTCTTCTTCTTCTTCTGCGCTCCTGAGCCCTCTCTCTCTCTGCACAGCCGCAGGTCTCAGTCCTTGAGGGTCGTCAGTATCGACTGCCAAAGTGCCGACCCACCCCGGGAGATAGCACTTTTGACCTCATGGACCGCGGCTCTCGAGGGGGGGTAAGGGGGGACAAGAGGGGGTAAGGGGGGGTAAGGGGGAGTAAGGGCAAACTCTTAAGTCAATATTTACGTATCGTCCGTGGAAGCTACAGGCCTTGAATCCTCCTGGCTACGGCTAATTAGTCCTTTCCTGCAAGTCTGAGGATCACTTCGTGCCGGCGATTGGTCCACAAGCGGAGCCATGAATATCCGAATTTACATTTCTTGGCAGGTCCGCAACCCCCCCCCGCCCCTCCCATCACTCGCTGCCTTCTCAGATGAGTTGGCAAGGTAGCAGAGCAGCAGACACGCCCGTTCCCGTGTCTCAAGTGGAAAGGCGGAGCCATCCAAGGCTAAGAAAAGCCTCAGTTCAGGAGGGGTCCATGAGCTTGCATAGATTGGCATAGATGCTACCTTCGTGTGGAGACAGATGGCACTCTGTAGCAAGGTCCGCTTGCACGGAAGGGCTTTTGCTTTGCCCCAAGCTCATAGCCGAACACCCAACATGATTGAACCTGAAAGAGCTTCGGCCACCCAAAGGCCACCTGTACCAAAAGTCGCCAACAAGGATTTGAGGCCCTTTCATGTTTACATGATTGGTAGCCTCCAGGCATGTGCCCCCACTTTCCTGCGGAGGAGGTGCAGGTTGAGGACTTCATCAGCGAGGAGGCATTCAAGGCCAGCCTGCACCATGATGTGCCGAGTTGTGATGGAAGCAGGTTTCAAGTGCCCTCATGGGGACCCCTGGTTTAGATCAACCTTATGATGGAGGGCATGTGTCTGCCACTCGGCCACTCGGAAACCGGTGCTTCTGGCGAAGGTCTTGCAACAATATCTTGCACCTGCACCTGGCCACTATTTTGCCAAACTGCTGTTGTTGACGACCACGCGCGTTGCTAGTATGGGGAGTTTACTACGGAGACCAACGGCGCTTAAGGACTTGTGCGGCCACACAGTATGCATAGCCATCGCCGGCAGAATGCTCCGGGCCTCGTCCAAGCCGCTGCAGAGGCAATGAATCGAAGCAACGAAAATGGTCTCCAGCCGCGCCACCCGCGGTCTCGCATTCCTGGGGCAAGCAGTGGCTTACCGGCGGGCTTTGCATGCCGCTCCTTCCATCAGGATCCATCTTTTGAGAGATCTGGGCCGTGTCCATGGAAGGCATCGTTCTCACTTGCCTGCTCGTCTAGCGCCTGGCTTCCTTACTATGCCTACTGCTAAAAAAACGACCAAAGTGATAGAAGCTTCAGCCCAAGCAGCAGTGTACCCGAAGTCCCGGTCCCGGACAGCAAAGACCTGGAACCTAGCTCAGCACTTCGAGGTCACATCTGGTTACAGCTCTGGTCTTTGGAAAAGGGGTTGCATCCTTATGGGCATTTCTCAAAATAGGGTAATTACCCCATTTATACCCCAAATTGAATAGAAACCCCTCAAAGGGACCCCAAAAAAGGGCACCCCTTTGTCTCACGCCGGGCATCACCAGATGAAAAAAAGGTACCCCTAAAATCGGAAACCCCTTATGAAGGCCTTATTTCCTCCCTCAATTCTCAACCCCTCCTGCCGAGATGCTGGACATCCGGCTAAGGACGGACTTTGGCGACCTGCAGCTGCTGCCCTGGGACTTCCTCGGCAAGGAACTTGATTCTTCTCCGTCTCTGCTTGCTATTGTATCATATTCTTACACGATTATAGTATTGTATGACTACCTTGTTGCATTTTATTCATGATTATTGGAATCTGAATAAGAGGTTTGAGGTTTTTTTAGTTATTTTTATTTTATTTGATGGGCTTTAGGACCTGTGCTTGGGGGGGGGGGGGGGGAAGGGGGGTGGCTCAACCTCAGAAGCCACGTACATCTATATATATATATATATATACATATATGTACATATGTATATATACATATATATATATGTATTACACATATTTGCCAAGTGTCGGCGATGTCAGCCCGGCAAAGGGCTCAGCCTGCAGGGCACGCCCTCTCGTACTACAGGCTCAGTGTGCTAAGCACCACCTGTTGACCACAAGTGAAAATTTAGTGGCCTGCAATTCGCTGGACTTCCTGTGATACATTATTCCACAACTTCCGCAACCGCCCCTCATATCCGCCCATCACACAGACGTAATCATAAGCAACAGGCATCCTTTCAACCCTTCCTCGCGCCTCAACGCGCTGCACCATCTGCGGCAGCCAGCCCAAATCCTGCGCCTTTTGCCGTCGCGCACGCGAGGGCTCCGAGGTTCCTGGGTGCTGTATAGCCTGGCTGGTTCTTAGTAGGGAATGAGGGAATTAGGGCCCTATACATACATATATATATGTATAATTACTCTTTCTATAGGGGGCCTTATACCCTCATTCCCTACTAAGAACCAGCCAGCTAGCTTGTCAGGAATCATTGAAAGGAATGCTTGTGCCTTCTACAGTGAGAGCTTGAAGAACATCATGTTTGAGTCTTTGTCCCTTCCTTTCTTGACTCACCAACTCAACCTGTTGTCCCTGCCTTTCCTGACTCACCAACTCAACCTGCCCACTCACCGGCCTACAGCCCTGCTTGCCCAAGTGGCCGCAGGTCAGGTTCTGCAGGGCGAGAAATGCCCACCAAGCGACGTCCGCGTCTTCGGGGTGGGCCTGCACAGACTTTGGCTCACAGTCCCCCTCTTTGATTCAAATCATCGGCCTTGGATGTTCAAGTTGTGAGTCCCTTGAGCTGCTGCATGGAACGATGCGGCATCCAGGATGCAATGTTCCTGTAAACTCCTTGCAGTTGTAGACTCATTCTGGACTCCTTCTTCGCCAGCGGCCAGACGCAAGACCCTCTCTCCAACTGCAATTCCCCGTTCGGCCTCCAGTGTGTCAAACACCTGAAATGCACCAGCCCGTGGCAATACAGTAACACGCGGTCACGTAATCTATCCTAGAATTGCAGGTGTCTGCATCTTCGTGGGACTGGTAGACTCGAACACCGCAGGGTGGGAACTTGGGCCCTTTTTGTGTCTTTTTGCTGCGTAGGCAAAAGCACTTAAGTTCCGAAATGCAGCCCCAAGCCAATACACAAGGACATCCTCAACAACAAGCTCGAACAAGCGGACAAACAAGCTCCTGGTCTCCCACAAGCCGCCACCTCCTCCCGAACAAAGCGCCCCTTCTGACTGAAAATCGACTTGCCCCAAGACCCTGCGAGACCGCCTTTCTTGGTGAGAAAAAACCATGAGTGGCTTGAACCTGTGCCCCAAGTCTGGGCGCCAGATCGACGCAGTCAAGCTCCCCAAGCTGTGCGGCGGCCTGCTCACCTGGTCTGCGGGGGCTTCTTTGGGAGCCTCTCGGGCTGCAGGGTTTTTGATTTGTTGCTACAACTCAGCTGGTCAAACTGGAAAAGATTGGCGCCGGGGGGGGAGCATCTATCGATTCGGAGCAACTGTCGACTTTCACATCGGCTCGGGCGAGGCGGCTCTTTTCTGGGTAGAGGGTCTACACAACAGGTGGCTCAAGTTGTGAGTGACTTTAGGATTCCAAGTCGGCAAGCCCCTTTCCCAGGTATACCATCGCGTGCATCAATTTGGCAACCTGTGCCGATGCAACCGAGGGACCATCGGAGGAAAGCCGAGAGATGAACATGCAGCCAGCTGTCTGGATGGTGGAAAAGTCCTGGGCGTCAGAAGACGTACAAGCGGCACAATGCCTAATTAAACGAAACCCCGACGACATGAAACCTAAACCTCACCAAGTATACATAGAAACCCTCGTTGGTTGAATAGACTTGTTCCGGAATCCCAGAACGGGAAGCCCTAAACGAGACTTCCAGGAAGGCATGCACAACACAAGGCCAGGAAAGGGCTCAGCACACCACTCAGCAAGCCCTTGGCCCTTGACTCCCGCTGACCCCTGAACCCGACATGCCCAATCCCTGCAGCTCACGTTGCTCTGAAGCGCTGCATCGCCCGTGCCACAGGGGCCGGATTTCCTCGGCGTGCTGGGCTGCACCTGGGCATGTTTTTTTTTGGCAGCGAGGGGTGCAACGCTTAAGAGGAAACCTTCCAAACGAAGAAGCGAAGCTGCGCCCAGAACTTGTGAGGGCAGAAGCGAAGTAAGGGCTCAAAAGACTTGCGCCTGCCCCTGCTAAATTATAGAAATTATAGGGGCAGGTCTGTGCGCTGTCATCTAGCGGTCTGCGCACACGCATCAGAACCTAGGCCTGTGTCGGCATTCTTGTTTCAGCCAAGGCGCCGTGCCGCCAAAGTAGCTAACCTTATTGCTGAGTCGATGCGCTGTGGCTGCAAGACCGCAAGGTTTGTCCATGCAGATTAGTAAAGCGTACAGTTGATCTCGAGAAGTTGACAATCCCATCAGGGTAACCTGTATGGATGTGAAATCCCTCCTGTGCGGCAGGGCTCAGTTCAGCTGCTCATTTCATGCACGTCTGGCTCACACGGCATGAGGGTGCCCCGCAGCCAACAAGCCAACAAGTGGTGTGGCTCCTGAAACGTTATCCTCTTCCTTTCTCCTGCTCAGCATCGGCGTTGTGCCATCCGGTTAAACAAATGAGCATGATTCGGGCTTGGACAAATTCTTTGAAGTCTCAAAGCAGCGCACTCAATCTATGTGGCTGAGTGCTGAAGTCCTCATTCCCCTTTGCCGTCCTCTTCCGTCGTTTTGGTTGAGGCAACAAGATTCCAACGAAGGGAGCGTTATCTGTAGCACGGCGATGGCAATCTCTGTTTGTTTCGTACATGGTTCAGCTGACCTACTGTTCTGACCTGCTGTCTTGTTGTTCGTCTGTGCTCAATCCTTTCGTAAAATTAAACGAGATGAAGAGGCCAGGCAGCAAAGAGATCGCCAAGGCAGCCACGCTGGAGGTTTTCACTGCGTCCAGGGCCTTTGGAGCCAGTTTGGAGAGAGCAGGAGGCGGTTTCTTTGCACTTGAGAAGCTATGGCTCCACTTTCGGGTCTAAGGATCCCTTCCGGCGACTTTGTGCAGGGGCAAACTTCTTCAAAGCTGCAATCAAATTCGCAGCATCTAGTCGGCAATCGAATCCGATCAGGGATGCCACTGGGCACAGTTCAAACTTGCTGAAACGCCCGCATGCTCTTGGTTCAGGATGCTCCAGCTTTCTGAGTGTCACATCTAACAGCCAAAACCTAGGCATAGCACGTGTAGGTAACGTGCCTGTTCAGAAAAGGCCAAGTCCCAAGCCCTGTTCAACGTACTTGTGCGAGGGCGCCACTACATGTAAAAAGGCAGATCGGAATCAGCATAGTAAAACAAGAGAACTGTTGCTAGGTTGCCCCTACCCTGCCCCGAGTCCTGGAGCAGGGCCGGCACGCCACGAAGGGCAGTGAGCCGTGTCGCGATGTCAGTGCTGCGCCGCGCGATGGCTCGTAGAAGCGTCCTTGACCAGCCGACAAGGCCGCGGGTGCTCTCACAAGATTTTCTCCTGTAGATGTACCCAATGGGCAGATCTTGCATATCCATGTCCAGGAAGCGCTTAGCTATGCTTGAAGATGTCTTGAGACTTCTGCATTCTCTGCCCCCTTCATGCCCCCACTGGTGCCTCGTTGCGTCAGTGGGGGGCTCGCCAGTGAAGGCCACGACTTGCTCTGCAATACCTTTTTTTGGAAAATATTGTTTAGTTGTTATTGTTGAGAATCTGATTCGCGCAGTGTACGTGCAACAGGCACCCGCTACTTGATCTCCACTTGCCCCGACTTGCCGAGGGTTGGGGTGTGTAGGGGTTAGGGTTTGAAGGGTGCGAGAGGGGTGTTCTCATGTCAGATATCCAAACAATTCATTAATGACATGAATTGAAAAGAACCGGACCACAAGCGGGGCAGGTGGGGCAAAATCAATTTGCTCCTCCGGACCAACAAGTGGGGCAACGATTGCCACGGGCGCTCGCAATGGATTAGTGGATGACAAGCATCAACTGAAGACACTCGTGCCACTGAGATATGCGAGAGAACATGGTTCCTTACAGAATCTTACAGCTCCCTTCTCTCCAACTTGCCACATTGCACCGAATGAGGCATAGCTTGGTTCTCATATGAATGGCAGGCAGGAATGCGAAGGCAAGATTGCGGTTCTGGCACAGCTCATGGTAACATACTTCATATACTCCTGCTCTAATGCCAGGATGCGATCCATCGGCTCTGCTGACTTCTCCTCCAAAGATACTGCAGCTCTTTGTGGTGATCTATCTTCAATGCAAGAGCTCGGTCAGCAATTCATGATCCCTCCGCCATCAGTGTGTTAACCCTCAAACCCCTCCACACATCCCGGGTTAGATCTTCGTAAGGGCCGCCTTTTCTGGACACAATTTGTTTGAGGCCTTGGGTCTTTGGAGTCCAATTCCCGGGGAGGGGGGGGGGGAGAGAGCCTTAAAGGGCTTAGGATCAGGGTTTCGGGTTCGGGGTTTAGGATAGGTGGGTTTTTGGTCTCAGGCTTGGGGGCCACGGTCTGAGCGTTGAGGTCTTGGTGCCCCATGCCTCGTCGAAAGTTAACAGGCGAGCCAGCGCCACAGCCGCCACCTCCACTAGCTCCGGCACGTCCTTGGAAGAGGAGGACCAGATGAACCCTCAACTTGGGGTCATACACCCTATACTACTCAGGTATATAACTTGGGGTCATATACCCTATACTACTCGAATTCCTATTGAGGTATAGGAACCACAGACCCTTTTGGGGGTTCATTTCGTCCCCAAAATAGAGTCGGCCGCAGGTTTGATTTCATGCTTTCAGGCATAAGCGCTTCGCAAAGGCATGGCGCCTGACGTATGATGTGTCGTGAGCAACAACACCAACAGCAGTGAAGCTCACCGGTCTTAAGTTTCGGTCTCTGGTATGCCAGATACCAGGCGCCTTGAATCTGGCAGCTCGAACTTTAGATTTGCCGCTGTGTGGCTGGAAAGCGGTTGAGGGCCGACACCGCCAGGTCCACACAGATAGGTGGGGATCTCTGCCTTTCGGCGGCCACTTGCTCGGTAATTACCACTCGCTGAAACCTGCAAGCTAACCCAGCTGTGGATGAGCTCTTGCATACTGCACAGTAACATGTCGAACTGTACCTAAGTTGTACAACCCGACCTCACATGTTCCAAATGCGAACAAAACAGGCTACGGCACCCACAGCCATCAGCGAGAGTGAGATGATGTGTTATGGTAGGGCAAGATATGACTCGTGGCATGACGCGACATGATCTGATGTGGTATGTTGGTCGTGAAGTTGACAGGCACCCGGCTTACTGCCTGGCGGCGACCAGTGCTGCGATGAGGTCGAGGCCACGGATCCTCATTGGGCAAGCAGGTCTAGCAGTAGCTTTCCCCAGCATCCCTCCCCAATTCCCGAGCGGGATCCGAGGAGCTGCACGACCAGCGACCGGGGTTGAGAGGATAGGGACGACAGGACAGCCTGGAGCGCGCCAAATTCAGCTTCTCTGCATCGGGATATCTGTCTCGGATGTTGCAAGTAACGCGTCCAGGAGTCTGTGAGGAGCGCCCTACACATCTCCGAGGCTACTGCTACTGAGGGCTGAAAGTTGAACAGCTGCGAAAGCCTCTTCGACGTCGCAGTCGGCCAGCGCCGATGCATCATTGCCGGCCAAAGCCTCCAGGAGTCTCTGGAGTGTTGAGATATTCACTGAGATCATTCTCTCTGCGAGAAAGAATCAGGCTGCTGCCGTGTATCCTTCACTAAATTTGCCAAGCAAGAGCCATCACACGCTTCTACTTTGAATGGGAAGGCAAAGGGGCCCTGACCTGCAGACATGCGCAGCCGGACTCCTCAACGATGGACTTGTGAGCGAGCGTGAGGGTGTTTGAGCTGTTCGAGGTGTAGGTCAGCGTAGGTGTGTACATGCAATTCCAGAGTATTATGAAGTGCATGCCTGGCAGGTTTCGAAGGTGGGTTGCAGGCTCGGGGAATAGCATGCTTCAGAGGGTGCATGTGCGCTCCCAGGCTGAAAAATGTCAACCGTGACTCAGCGACGGCATCCGCCTTCTGTCCCGCATGGCTCCGCCATTAATCTTCAGTACCACTGCTATGATTCCATGCCTGGCATGTAGGAAACCACCGAAAGGCAATGGTCCAAGCCCTGCGATTTCCAATGCAAAAGCAAATCTCAGATCAACTTCCCCAGCTCCTGCAAAGCTGGATTCTGTCCGTGCCTGGTGCAGGAGTCGGGAGGATGTCCGCTCTGTTTATTGCCCCCGTCTGCTTCGCAACACCACGCCACACCACTGAAGCCTATGCTGTTGCAGCATCAAATAACGCCTATCCGCATCTATCCGCCCTCAGCATCTGTGTGAACCGCCCCAACAACTCTGACCAAGCATGGCCTTTGAAGGGCCTCCAAGGCCAAGTTCGGAGCGCCAAGCTCGAGAAGCCTGGCTTGAACGGGGGGGGGGGGGGCGTTTGGGGAGGGGGGGGGGGGGGGGGGAGGGGGGGAACAACTTTGGGGTGATTGTTGGTTCCATGAAATCCTGGGCGCCTGTCTTGCAAGACCTCGGGCGTGTTGCTGACGGGCGTCTCGCGCAAGCAGCACCTGCAGCCAGGGACCCCATACTTGCAAAGCAGCGTCCCCGCCCGCAAACGCCAAGAATCGCGTGAATCTCCCGATCTCCTGAGCCTTCCAGCGAAGCACACCTGGACCTAATTAGACCTGTTGAATAGTTCCCCGCCATGATCACTTCGCTATGCATATATATATATATATGTACACACATACCATTATGTATAACACATCATGTTGCTCAGGTAGCAAGTGCTTTATACACATATGTAGAATATGTACATATATATATATATATATGTTTTTTTCTTTACATGTTATGAGGCCTTTTTTCTTACAACCCCCCCCCCCCCCCCCCCCCTCCCCGAAGCCGCAGCGTGACCAGATCAAGGCCCACCCGCTGGAGCTGCTGGGTGTCCGGAAATTTTTCCATAGCGATCACCAACCTGCGGAGGGTTTAGGTTTTAGGGTTTAGGGTTTAGGGTTTGGGGTTACGGTGCTGCGACTCAAAACAGCGCAAGCAGGCAAGGCTCCTGGATCCAGTCTCTGTGGAAGAGGACCGCCACGTGAGACTCCCCCAACCGAACTAACCATCACACCAACAACCGACACCTCACATGATTGCTGATATGAATAAAGTGTGGTCCTGTTTGCCTTATCCGTCGCCATCACTAGTTCGGCGACCGTCTGGCCTAACATGGCCTAACTATACAAAGTTGGCTGACCTCGTCCAGCGCTACACTCAACCAGACTTTTCGTCTAAGAACACACCGCAGCGAACCAGGGAATAGGGCTCGTGTACCACTGCTACATGCGAGACCCAAACTCTTTTAGACGTCTATACCTGATGTAGCTCCGAACTTATTGTAGGGGTATTATTGACATTTACGAGACACCTACACACACACAAACACACACAAGCACGCGTGGTTTCTGGCTATGCCTGTCCCCAGCCGATTACGAGGAACGGGTGAAAACTGACCGCACCTCTTCAGAAGCTTCTGCATGTCAATTTCCACCAACGCCTGACACAGGTGTTGAAGAAGCTTAGCGGCTTGGACTGGGGTTCTGTCAGTAGGATGCAATGGCTCCGACCCAAGTCTTGTTTGCCCCCTTGCTATGCGAAATCCTTTGGAGGATTTTGCTGCAAGAGTCTGGTGATGGTCCTAATTTTCCTGCCATTGGGCACGTAATCTTCTGCGCAAAAGAAATCCAAGGGATGACATCATCCAAAGCTTGGATGTTTTTGCTCTGCAATTACAAGAATTTATAGAGCGCAGGTGGAATCCTTTTGCCAAGCTATCGTTTCCTCCAACCTAGACGAAGGCTAATTATGATGGCTGTGCTGCGCAGTCGAAATAGGGTGATCTCTCTTGCGGCCAAATTTTGGGTCGTGCCTTCGAGATTCCCCGACACTGGAGGCTGATGATTCTCCAAAGTTGTCTGGGCCCCCGACCTGGCTGTGGCCAACCTGCATGAGGGTCAGCATGGCCTCTTTGCAGCCGAAGACACATGGCGGCAAAACCCACTGCAAAGCATGGGCCAAGAACCACAAGGCAAAAGGAACTCCAAGCAGAGCAGTGTGGGGCCTTCCAGGCGCTCTCCTGAAGGGCCCGATGCGAGGGGTGGCCACCCACGGCTGACAGCAGCAACTTTGCCGGGCTTCCGCCTGTACTGGTCTGCAAGGTCGGATTTCATCCTTCATGCTACCGGCAGCGCGCCACCTTTGTAGCCATCTGCCCAGCAATGCGGCAAGCAGCAATGAACCACCTGCTGCAAGCAAGTCTTAACATGTCTCTGCATGAGAGGGGCTTGAGGAGAATTCGCACTCGGGAGAATTCCAACTTCGCTCTGAGTCTATCCGAAACATCGTTGCCTAATGCGCCAGTGCCTGCGAGGCAAGCGCAAGCACCGCGGGCACGGCCGTGTGATTGCGCAAAGCCTCACATCTGCACCAGAAAGATCACAGATTATTGCCGCTGGCAGAAGTTGTTCCCATTCTTGCTGGCAGTATGTGGCAGCGTGAAAACCTCCAACCCCGAATAGTCAGTTTGCCATAGGGCTCCGTAACCATGAAGCTTCCGGAAGATGATTCTGCGACCCTGTTGTGGTGGCGGTGTCCGGAAATATTGCGACGTTTTCGCCATCTTGGATTCCTAACCAAAAACTGCAGCTGGTGCAGGAAGCCTCGACGCAGCTTCAGGCATCTCAGCCATTAAGGAAGCTTGAAGGACTAGTGCTACGAAGACAGGCAGAGCTTGATTAATTGTTAGCCCCCAACACAGCAGCAAAACGAATTGCGAGGCAGTCCACACTAACGGCACTCCCAACGCAATCTTTAAGTGCAAGAGCAGATCATGGAAGTACCATGCAACTCGCTCAAACAATTGGTGGGTCGGGCACTGCGATTCCCAGCTGCCTTAGATGCCGCTGCCGCCGAGCGAGCATGCCCATCCTTGATGATTGCGAAGCGCACAACTTCCATCCAACTGGGGCGCCTACCCTAAATCCTAAGCCCTGAACCCTAAAGCCCGGTTTGGGGCTTGTGCAGGGGATTTGTGGTTTTGGGCGTATATACAGTTAAGGGGGTTACTTAAGGTTTGGGGCTTAGAGAACTCGAGACTTGGCTTAAACCCTAAAACCTCCGACACACAGGCACCCCAATTGCTCAACCCCTAGAAGCCCACGGTGTAGGTTTAGGGGGCATAGGGCCGCGGGTTGCGGGTTCAGGGTTCAGGGTTTAAGGTAAAAGTCCCGGGTTGAACCTCCCACGTCCCACATGACCAAGCCACCTAAAGCGCCCAGCATACAGCTGGATCCTAAACCCCACAAGCCGTAAAGATCTCCAGGCTTACCACTTCGGCACCTCTGCGAACTCCGAGCTGTTTGGGGTAGTTTAGAGTTTCGGGTCTGGGGCTTAGGGTGGGTTAGGGTTTCACATCCTTTTGGGGTGAGGCCTGGAGGGTTCGTGCTGCGTGCTCGGATGCTCTTAGGATGGCGAAGGTCCAAAAAGCACAGCATGTGGCAGTTGCTTACTCTTTGCCAAAGGGGCCGAAGCTTCGGCGCCGGCAAGGTGCCCCCAGAGAAGAGACAAAGCCAGCTCCTGGAAGGAACTTTTAGTTGCTGGAGTGCAACTTGGAAAGCGCACTGGTGAGAACGCACTTGACATCGACTCGGCACTCAATTGAGGAGGTGGCAGCACGCCAGGCTAAATGTCAAAGTCCCCTGCCTAAAACGAACCGAAAGGATGATTCTTGCTGCTCCAGCGTCACATATGGAGCTTGGTGTGGACAAACGTATTTCTATCTATGTCTCTAGATCAGTGCACCAGTCATGCTCCCGACAGTCCCGAAGACATAAAATCTCCCGGGGGCTGTGCGGCACACAGAGACACCCAACAAGTCGCGGGTAGCCTCTAAGCTTCTAAGAATAATTCACCATACCCCCAAACCCATACCCCTTGACCTACAAAAGGAGGTTCTAAGGGAGTCCTAAGGGAGGATTTTACATTTTACCATACCCCTACTTTCTTTTAAGGGTATGGGTCGAGGGGATATGCTGAATCTTTCTTTCAGAAAGCTGCATCTTCCTGGATGTTCGGGATGCCCGCGTGGGACTCCAGAAGCTGAAGCAAGATCGCGGCATCACACTCGGTGGGTGTGAGGGGCGGATCCCTCATCGACTCAGCATCCTGGACTTAAAGGGACGCGGTAGGTCATCGAAATCATACTTAGGGCGGCTCAGCTTGCCGTACTCTTTAGAGGGATGTCCTAGCCCGCAACGCAGAAGCGAGGAGAACGAGGGACACATGACCCTCACTTGCCTGTTCTAGACATTGGCAGCTGCTGTCCCTTCGATTGAAGCATCCTGAAACTCAAGCCCAAGCTGCAAAAGCTCGACCATTGTTGCTTGACAACCGTGCAGTCCTCCCCACTCTTCTCTGAATCCGTCACAGGGGTGGCAAGGCACAGCAAGGCGGCCAGTGAAGTTGTGAGGACTGTGATCGTTTCAACCTCAGATCGCATCTTTCGCCAACCCCATTGGCTAGTTTCAGGTGAGCTATTCTTCTATTTGCTTAAGACCCCCCAACGAATGAACAACAATAGTCCCCACAATTCCCTATATTGCCCTTTCAAGGAAGATTGTCTTGGGGGTTCCAACTTTTTCGGGCCCCAGTCCCACCAAACTGGTGTCCAGGATGCATGACGTTGTAGTGCAGCGACCAGCACTGGAACAGCTCCCAGGCGTACCTTCGCAATCACAAAACCAGACTTCCAACCGCACCCTCACGACTCCACTCCAGAAGGCCCGAATACAAAGGCAAGCCCTGAGCCTGCCATTCGTCCACTGAAGGCAAACTCTCTACATAATTTCTCAGTCTCAAACAGCCTTCTGGCTTGTTTCCTGCCTTCCTTGTCCATACTTCGCACCAGAGCACCACAAACTACTGAAAGCGTAGCGCAAGGCACGGCTTTGGTACGCACAGATTCGGCCCCTGCTCCCGTGGCCATGGAGCGGAGGGCAGAAGCTCCACGCTCCTCCATGTAAAGGCAAACTCGTGAACCACCACAAGGCCCCGGGCTGGAGGGTTGGTGTTCAAACGGCCCACATGGTGTTCAAGCAGCTCACTGCGCATGTGTGAAAAGCCCAATCAAGTACAATGGAGTTTTTTGGTGGGAGGGGTCCGGGCAGGTCCGCATGCAGACCGTAGGCACCATGAGTGTAGCGGTGTATAGTGGTGAGAATGAAGTACAATGCAGATGCTTCCTGCCCCAATGCGGTATGCTTATTGCAGCGGAAAGTATAAGTGCTCAGCGTCGCAACCAGAGGCAACTTCAAGTCGGGTACCCTAAACCTCTTAGAGTAGTTACATGGTCCCTTACTATGGGCCCTTAAAAGCGGTTCCTTTCTACACCCCCTAATGAGTACCCTATACGAATTACTGCAAGAGCCCATACATCAGAACCCTTTAAAAGGAGGCCAGGGACCATATGCAGGACCCTTATAACTACCCTTAGAAACCCTGAACCCTAAGCCTCAGGGGGGGAGGGGGGGGGGAGGGGAAAAGGAGTATACCACCTCAGAACCGACATCGCATCCTGGACTGCTGTTGAGGATGGATGGTTCCTCAGCTTCGCCGTCTTAGGCTCGCAACTCCAACTGCAGTAAGGTTCAGGGTTGAGGGTTTGAGGTTTAGAGGCTCCAGCAGCTCGAAAGAGCTGCAAAGGGCTCATGCAAGCTCGAGAGGAAAAAACACCCCAAAAAGCCTCCGGTTCCCAAAAAAACCCAAAAGACTCCGAGGATTGTCAGAATCTCCAAAACCCTCCATATCGGATGTCTAAAGACTTCCAGAAGGCACTAGAAGACACCAAAAGCACCGGTGCTAAACCCTAAACCCCAAACCCTAAACCCTAAACCCTTGGAAGTCGTCGTTGCCAAGGGTCCTCAGTGCAGCAACGAGAAAATCCAGGGCCATCGTCTGCCTGCAGAGGGATGCTCTCAACATCTGTGCTTTGGGATGTTCCCCCCCCCCCCCATACTCACAGAACATAATAGGGATTGGAGTACCCCCGATAATAATCCCTATTAAGGACTGTGAGAATAAGGGGTAACCTCCAAATCAGTGCTTGCATGCGGTTGAGGATCTTAGGGTTTTGGTATGTGCTCCACATTGTTTCGGGGCGCAGTCGTGTTCGAGATTTATGCTTTTGCTTTGGAGCTGGCAGCGCTTTGCAAATTCCAAACTACCTGACCCAAAGACAAAGGCTTTTCGCAGCCAATGCGACACGAGAATGGCGTGGAGAACGCTGCACCACTGCGTCACTACGTGGGGCTGGAGACGGACATGTCACGAAACTCAACAAAGAAAGACTGGCTTTGTCACCGACTCTCCCACTTTTCAATTGGACGCCTGCTGCGAGTAACTGCTGGCAGCAAAAACAAAAACAACACCTACAGAAAATGCCTGCGCCTGACCCCGAAGAACAGCACTCTCTTCAGCCTCTCTAGCCGCATTTCGAACTCCCTTGCTGGGGGACCAAATCATAAACTTCCGCCCCCAGCACCCGAAGCTCTTCAACAACCGTTGCCTCATCACTTGCCGCGACTCCGAGCTGCCACGCAGGGCGAAAGCCCCTACGCAGGCACAGCAGCACGCCTTGGCAGGTGTGGGACGCAGTGTTTCCAAGATGTCCCAGCCAGTTTTGCCGTGGTTGCTACGCAGCTCTGAGGCAAAGCGTCGCCACCGTTGCTACTCCCCTTCGCGCTGCCCAAGGCCCCCCTGCACCCCCGTTGTGCGTTGGTACGTCGAAAGGGCTCCGAATTCAGAACAACCTCCAAATCCGGACGCGAAGTGCGGAAGGAGGCGCTTGCACTTCCACGGCTCCCGAGTGCTCATGCATGGCTGCGAGAACCTGCTCAAGCGTGTCGACTGCAAGTACGGCACTTGCGTGTGAAATCAGTGGTTTCATGACCTGTGAAGGACACTTCCGCCCCTAACACACGAATGGTCAAGCAGGGCTCAAAATGTGACCATCAAATGTAGCACTGAAGTGGCACCATTGACAACATGTACTTGCAAGAACTTTTGCTATATACTCCGCTTAAACCCCAAGAAGGGGAGCTTCCCAGTATATATGCTTTTATCATATATGCTTGGGTCCTGTGCTGTTTTTTGGGGGGATTTCGGAACTTTGGGGCTTCGGCTGCCAGGCACCAAACCGAGGCTCGCCGAAGTCAGCGCTGGTGCAGTGGCCACCTGGCAAGGAGAGTTTTGGATGTAAGTGGTTTAAGGTTTAGTTCTCGGAAAGTGTGGGGTAGCGGTTACAGTACTCCTACAACTGGGGCACGCCAGATGAGCTAGGAGTCGACGGAAGCCCTTGCCAGCTCACCACAAAAGAGCCCTGCCGTAAAGCTGGTTCCCTCATAAACAAAATCCCATCTCGAACCAACGATAGACCCGAGCATCATAAATTGAGGTACCCACAAAAGGAACGCTGAACGCTAAATTCGGGAGCAGCGAGCTGAACGGTCGGCGTTCCACCTCTGGTGGCCGTGGCAGCAGCGCCAAACGGGCCAGAAGCGCGGCCCCAGTGGCTTGCACCTCTTTTTTTGACTTGCCTAGACAAGTTGGGTGCACTTGTAGGGCTCATCCTTCGTATTCTCCTTGAAGGTACGAAAAAGTGCGCCCAGCCTGTCTTGGTCGGGCGTAATGATAGAGTTCAGGGCTTATAGGGTCTACAGTGACTTCATAGATTCTCGTCACTTCGATAGAGTCAGCGAGGCTCGTTTGCAGGCCCTGCCCTTGCTTGAAAGGTCCCACGTGCCTTGGTTAGGGCCGCTTCGGCTTTGGCTGGGGAAGAGGGCGCCACGTAACATTCTATCTTCGTGGGTCTTCTTGACTGGCTAAATGCGTAGCTTGACAAGTTGTCGTTTATTACTTGTGTCTCGGGGCTTTTGAGCAGCGTTCGAAAGCCTGGCATGAAGAAGGGTCTACAGACACTTCAATCTGATCAGCTCTCGCGTCTTTGTTGAGTTGCCGGCTTCTTCTCACACAAGGCCTCTTATGGATCTACGGCAGCCACGAGGGGGCTGCCTGGCTATGCGAAGCGGTTGTGGGTTTATGTGGGGCTCTTCAGCACCGAGATGTACCTGATGCTGAAGGCTTTGAAAAGGACATTGCATGAAAAAAACGCACAGCAGTCAGACCGAAAGAAGCGCTGCGGATCCACGTTCAACGAAGTTTTCTATTCCTCACAGACACCTGTCGTTTAAGGGTTTAAGGGTTTCGCCAGAAAGGTCCTAGGCAGGCAGAGTTACCTTGAAATTTGTGAGCAACTTCCGAGTTCGTCAGCATGTGTAGTGCAAGCTGTGTATAGCATGTACGATCTTGTCACCGATTGATGTGGTTGTGATGAAACTTCCTGAAGGGAAGCAGCTTGATTGATGCTTTGCCTAGTACCCGGCTTGGCAGAGCTCCTTTAGCCCTTTCTTTTGCATCCAGGCCTATGGTACCGCCGGGCACTGCAAGTACACCCTCCCCCCCCCCCCCCCCCCCCCCGCACCCTTAACCCCAAACCCCAAACCCCAAACCCTAAACCCTCAACCCTAAACCCCAAACCCGAAACCCTCAACCCTAAACCCACCCTTAAACCCTTTGACCCTTGAATCCTCCACCCCGGGGCCCCCTCCAACCTGAGCAGATCCAGGATGAAGCTGCAGGGCCACCAGGCTCAGGTCCAAGGTGCCAGTCCTGGTTTAGGGCTTTTAGGGTTTAGGGCTTTAGGGGTTAGGGTTTAGGGTTTAGGGTTGAGGGTTCAGGGTTTAGGGTTTAGGGCCTTGAGGTCGACCGCCATAAGAGCCTTCAAAGCCAAGATATACAGTGCGCAATGTCGGGACACAACATATTGTAAATACCTATGTACATAAAATGTCATGTATAACATATGTCACGCATATTCTACATAATGCTCATAATCTGCTATGCGGTGAGTAGTGCTGTGGGCGGTATCCAAATGCCGTATGTAAGGCTGAGGTGTCGGTGCTGAGGCTTACCTGGGACTCTTTTTCCCTACACTTTAGTAATACCTACAGTACCCCTTAAGTAGTAACTGCTCCTTAAAGTAGGTAGAACCCATCATACTGTAGATAAAGAGTCCCAGGTAGAGCTTGGCAGATCTACCGCCGAGAAGGGTGTCATCCAAGGCTCTCGACAACTTGGCCGGCCAATGCCTCGCCGTGTCGCAGGAGCTCCTTAGATTTCCCAGTGGGAAATGCATTCCACAGCACACATGGCGGGCGCACGATAATAAGGGCCTCCAAAACAATGATATACATATATATATATATATATATATATGTATACACACACTATAGACCCCCCCCCAAAAAAAAAACAGAAAAAGAAGTAGGATCCCCTTTGAAGTCAAAACCCCAACAAGGTGCCTCTGATATCGCCCCCCCCCCCCCACGTCGCCAATCCTTCCAAGCAAAGGCTCTCCCAGGGCCGCCAGGCCCCACCGTTGAACCTCCTCCTCAGCAGGGAAGTCCTCCCAGGGGTGCTAAGAGACATAAACTTCACTGAATTTAGGATGGCCCTCACTCCTCTGAAAAATATTCCTGAATATGATCCCTCTTAAACCCCGGAAGGGAATAATGGAACACCTCAAGGGGGCTACAGTGCCTAGGAATTCACAAGCGTAGGATTTCGACTTGGTACGCTTCTCGCTGCTGCTCGATTTAAGAGTCGCAGGGCTTTTAAGGGGCTGAATGTCCCGCTAACGGGTTGCCTTTTCGGGATCAGCTCCAGGCCAGATTCCAAACTAATCACGCTGGCCGTGCAGTTGCATCGCGCCGAATTCACCCAACGCAAACCCACGAATCCCTTTCAACAGCCTCTGCAGAAGTCGCAACGTCAGCCAGCATGCTTCCTCATGGAACGCTCTATTGAAGCGTCCGCAGCCTTCAAAGCCTTCGCGACCAGGGCCACAGCGGAGGTTTCTGAAGTCTTCTGTCGCGCGCCAGCGTCCTCGAGATCGTCTAGGCGACACGAGCTGGATGTGTATTCTGGGAGTCTGCCACTTGGCCACGCCCTCTGCGGACTTCGATGGAAGGCTATCCCTGTGATGTATATGCCTTTGGCATCTACGGTTTCGAGTCTGTACCTTCCGGAGCCTAGAAATTGATCAAGGAACTGCCATGTCTGCTGTCTGAGGTTGCCCTCGGAAAGCCGAACACTGCAGCTATCCAGCAAAGTGGTACTGTCAACTCTTTGAGCATCCAGCGATCAGAGTCAATGATCAGAGTCTTCACATCTCGGGATTTCGGGTGTGTGGTCCTTGGCGAAGCCGCTTATTGCCGCGAGGCCACACTCCTTCAGGCGCGTGCTTTCTCAGGTGAGGGGCCGGAATGGTTCCCAACTTGTTCCATGGTTTAGCATTAGCGCGTCTTCATCCGAGCTGCTCCGCCTCTCACATGTGCCCACGGCAGTACGAGACGTGTCAACCTGACTACCCCAAAATATCTGCCACACCTCCCTGATCGTTGAAGAAAGACTTGTTCCTGTACGCATCATGACTTTTTAAGGCTCATGTCACATGCATTCAAGAATGCAAGGAAAACAGAGCGGCCGATGCCTGCACAGACGGGGACTCTGCGTGCTGCTGCATTGCAGCCAGGACGAGCCTTGGAAGTGGATGAGGGCAAATTGGATCGAATTGGTTTGTTCGCGGTTGCGTGTGTGTATTGCTCGGGTGTCACATGGCTTCGGTGCTCAACCAGACAAGCAGAGTTCAATCTCCATATTGGCCCTACGTAGACTGCCTCTGCGTAGACTGCCCCGAAAGTGACGTGACCCCCCCCCCCCCGCCCCCCACTCCGGCCTTTAATGGCCACATCTCTTGGCAGTAGCCCTGTACCATCACGCCTACTCCTTTCTTACCTCCAGAGGGGAGCCACGTGCCTCTCAAGGAATAAGCCTTCTATGCAACCATGCGCAGGTTCCTCAGAATAAGCGCCAATACCTCCAAGACCTATCTGCTCTCTCTTGGGGCTGCACTCCCACGCCCCGAGATCCAAGGCTTCCCGTCGGAGTTCGGCACCGGACTCCTAACATCTGCAGACTTCGAGGGTGATGTCTCTGAAATAGTCTAAAACTTCTCAAAGTAAGGGGCGTGCCCGTTTCCGATCCTGTAAAGGGCAAACTGGTCCTTTTCCGACTGACAACGCCCTACAGGTATATGAGACTCTGGAGACGTGTCGAGACATAAGTGTTTTTGCTTCCGATTGCGTCAAGGTCCGCTCAGGCAAGTCACTCCACGCTGCTGCCCCCGAGATGCTGTACGCACCTAATCGGTCGCGTGAGACTGATCGTGGCTGCATCTTTACCCGACACGTCCTCACACACATGAAGCCACAGGAAATCTGTGACTCATTGGCCCAGGTCTGCAAAAGGGCTGAAGCTACTTTTCTTGAAACACCGCCTCAGGGGAACCAGCGTTGACCTACTCCGTTGTGTGCAAGGTGGGCCGAGATTGGCCATCTTCCCTGCGCAAGGTCTTCGCACATTCCCCTTGTCGTATTAGACGCATCGAGCAGCAGGCGCCACACAGGAACCAACAAATGGATATATGGAGGGCACCGTGCATACGACTTCGTAAAGCAGGACTGATATGGGCCGACCGATATCGTCGACGCACAAGTCTCATGTGCGGCGTCCTCCACCACTGACCGCTCAGAATAGCGGGGGGCTCTAGATTGAGAGGAGGTGCGGATGGGGCCCAAAGCCCTAACGGGGGCGCACCGTATAGACTTCTGCGGCAGAGGATGATGCAAAACTTGTCTTGGAAATAGACGCCAAGCTGAGGAGCATTGCCGAGCTCAGTACATTGGTGGCCTGCCCCATCCTTTACAGGGGTTGGGACGATCCGACAGCCCAAGGCAAGAAACTTACCTCTCGAAGTAAGCTGTGCCGGCCGCCACATGGAGTTGCACGGCACAGCCCAGGTGAGCAAGCGAGCCAAGCTACACAGGTCCATATCCTGGGTCATAGTGCTACTGTAGCGCATGGTGGCATGGTGCTCGTTGTCATCCACTGCTGGGCAACGAGGCACCACAGGCGGGAGACTTGCCCAACCGGCCTGGAACTTGCACTCTATTCTGATTTCATAGTGTGAACGTTCCTTAAGCCTCCACCGAGGGCGAAGCAGTCTTCCCGAAGCGCGCACAGCTTAGCTTTGAGGGCAAACTTTTGCCACAGGGTCTCAACTCACAAATGGGCGCTGCCTTATCTGAAAAGCCGAAGCCCCAGAACCATCTAGAGCACCGCATCTTAAGCAGCCTGCCTTCTTCACCCCATGGACACGGCCCATTTGTTACGGAAATAGGCTTGTGCCAGGCATATCAAGTGGGCCGAGCATAAACGCTGGAGCCTTCCATGATCTGCAGCCAGGTACGTGGCATGAACTGGGTCTCGAAGCTTCGACTTCTGAGTTTTGCGATGATGGATTCCGGATGAAACAAAAATTGCACAAACTCATCCAGCCGGAATGGCCGTTCCCTCTTGAAGACTTCACTCTATCTGATCTGGTCATTCCTGGCCAGCGGCTTGTTGGAAGCTTCCAGACCCAGCGTTCGACTACTATGTCTTCGTTTCCAGTTCCGCGGGCCGGCACATCACCTGCTCATGGCAGGGTATCTTCAGCCCACTGTCGAAAAGAAGTTTTTTTCCAATATTTTCCCAATGCGTACTAAAGCCAGGGGGTGGTCTTAAACATTCATGCCACCTTCACCACAGGTCTGGCCCGTCTGGCCCTTCTGGGGTGTTAAGGTTTCACGCCAGCGCTAGGGTCTGAACAGATCGCGTTCGCATCTTCTTTCCTCGGTGAATGGCGTACCCGGCACATTTAGCCAGTGTGGCAAATACACACACCCTTGAAAAAGCAACTGCTTATAGGCTTTAGTGCAAGCTCATGTTTGGTTCCTTCTTCGATTGGCCTGCTTCCTTGATGGTCAGGCATGATCGCCCCAAAACAATCTTCAGCATGGCGGCGGGGGCTACCATACTACCGGTGGGCCAGCAAAAGATCTCGTGATGCTGTCGAGGTGACGATGACGAGTACGCGGTCATGTCCATTTGCGTGTCTTCTTCAACACCTGGAGAGGGGCACCCTCAGCAGGGGCAAAAGTGGCACAAGCAAGTTCAAAAAATCTGAACAGCAGCACTGGACAGTGACACACTGACTAGGGCAGAGAAGCCTTCGAGATTGGTCTTGCCCTTTTTGTGACCACCGTTGAACTTTCGTAGATGCAAGTACCTTGGAGGAAACCCCCACGTCAGAGTGCCATCACATGTGCGTTGGATGCTCCACACAACTCGCACTGAACGTCGGAAAGGTGGAGACCGGAATATATCGCAACCCCACAGCCACTAAACCCGAAAGGCCCGAAACCCTCCACACTGGCGCAAAGGTGCAAGTAGGCTGGCTTCCCCTGGGGACGCGGTCCGCTGTAGAGCGACTTCACACACACACTTCGTGCCTGCAAGCGCCTTGGTGCAGTTGAGGGGTAAAAGGAGGGACCGCCAGAAGGGACCCTTAATCTTATCCCCTTTAAAACCCCTATACATACCTCATATAGTCCCTATAAGTAGCCCCCAAATAACCCCCAAATGTTCCCTAAGGTCCCTTATAAGGGTCCCTCCTTTAGTCCCTTGGCGCAGACATCACAACGAGGAACTCTGCGAAGTATCGGCGGAATTCTTGGGGCGTGCGGAGGGTGCTGAGGTTTCGCATGATCTGGCGGGGCATGGAACACGATCTCTATTCATCTCAAAAAGTAGGACTCTGGAAGAATCTTGAAGAAATCCGGGCATCCATTTTTAACCTAACCGTGTCTATCACTATCTGCGGTCATCAAGTTTGGTTTTCCAGCAACGTGGCCGCAACAAATATTCACAAGCACATGACCGCGAGTGCGAGTTCGTTGTTCGCATATACACGCAAGTGATACAAAGTTGCTCTTGCCGGGTCTGGCGGCCACACTGTTGCAGACTCCTGTATGCTGGTGCATTATAGCTGGCCAGCACTGCCAGGGCAGAAGAGCACGGACCAATGCCGCAAGCATGTGAACTGACCCAGCTAGGCTCGAACTCGAGCCACCGTCCCTGCAAACCCATCGGCGCAACCTCTTCATTCCTCAACCCTAAACCCTAAACCCTAAGCTGTCAAGGAACGTCTTCGGCTCGCCCGGCAAGTTCACAATCACAGGTGGCAATGCTTGGGGCGAAGGCTCGCGGCAGTGCCTGAATGACAAGGGCCGTAGTGACAGGAAGACAGGATTTAGGGTTTAGGGGTTTAGGTTTAGGGTTTAGGGGAGAAGCTGAAAGAAGCAAACTAGCCATATCAGTTAGTTCCGCCCAGTTTACAGTTATGCAGACAAGTCTGCCGGCATCAGACTGCATCAGACGAGACCTCTGAGTACGAAAATTAAAAATAGGGTCGGGGACGACGGGGAAGCGTGACCAGAGGAGCAGGTCTGGGGGAGCGGGGGTGCAGTATTGAAGGGTTGTAGGAATCCTTTCTTTCTGACTGGGACGTGGAAGTCACAGCATTTAAGTAAGCAGGGTGGAGCATGTTTTCAGATAGATGGATTGATCGCCAGCACCTTTGTCCAAACCAGAACCAAGGCGCTTGACGCTGTGCGCGAACTGCCGGAGCTGTGGTTCCAGAGTCTGTCGCAGAAAGCATGGTGAGCCAGGAGCAGGGCATGTGCTGGGGTGAGCCGGACCCTTCCGCGACATGCCGACATGCTTGCAAATCCTTGAAGTCAAGCAGGGCCTGCCAATCAAGCGGCCGCAGGAACCTCAGTTGTCCAAACTCTGACCGAAACGGGCGAGGTTGCAAACATTTAGTGTGCGACAAACGCAATGTCTGACAACTGTACAACGATATGGACTCGAAAAACAATGCAATGAGTGACCACTTCCCTGACCTGCAGAAGGGACGTCTTAGTAGAACCCGAGTTCCTGGTTGAGAAGCCTTTCATACCAAACCCTGCGTAAAATGTGTAGCCTAGCTAAAGGGCCACGGAGTTCAAGGAAGCAACCGTTGGAAATATTGCCCCATGTCAGTCAGGGCTCCGCTTCAAGCTTGGCATACCCATCTTCATTTCAGGGGCCTGCTGGCAAGATTCAGTGCCACCGATCTGAATTCTATTCTTGTCACCCGCCGCGCAGCTTCACATGATTTACAACTATGCATTGTGGATTCTTCCAAAGTTTCTAGGGCTACTAGGGTGCAGGGCCACACTTTCTTCTATTCATCACATGCGTGACCATTGCTCCGGCAACAGCTTCGAATTCTCAGTCAAAGGCCCACCTGCATGTAGCCCTAAACCCTAAACCCTAAACCCTGAACCCTGAACCCTAAACCCTAAACCCCCTTCGGGGTGTCTTCTTCGGGTCAGCGAGCTTTGATGGACCCCACCCCCCCAAGATGCCCCATCTTTTTGTGATATGCGATTGTCCATGGTGAACAAGAAAATTGTATTGAATAACATAGGGTTTCGGATTTAGGGTGTATCTAGGGCAGCAAAAGCCCCACGTCCTGATCCACCTAAGTTGGCATAGTTGGGACCTCCGAGTGGCGGACGAAGCGGAGATGCGCCTCCAGGGTGTGTCTAGGCACTTGGCAGATCTCTTCATGGCTTGCCGTACATTGACGCGACGGCCTGAAGAAAATATTGAAAATCCAGATCTTCAACTTAGACTAACTCAGACTCTCTAGAGGGCCCAGATCTTAAACTAAGACTAACTCAGACTCTTTAAAGGGCCTCTTCAATGTCCAGAAGCTCAGTGCTTGCATTCAGCAGTATGGTCAGGTCGGAGAGTTCCTGGGCCAAAGAGTTCCCTGATGACATGAAGAGTAAACATGTGCTCTCAAGCTTGCCAGAGATGCCAGGCGGAGACTTGTCTTTGTCCTATCGAGGAACCCTTTCAATCCCCAAGATCTCGCGTGTAAAAAAGCAGTCAAGCCCCAATCTTTGCAAAGGACTGTGCTTGTGCTTGCTGAAGCAAGAAAGACGGGAATGCGCGTTGTTTTCGATGCTAGTTGTGCTGAGCACTTACCATTTCCAAAATCACGGTTGCTGAACCAATCTTCAATCTTCACTGTTGTTGTTTCACCTTCTCATGCTTCGAGAACTTGAAGACACATGACCACTTTCAATGATGTTAGCTTTCAACTTGTGCGCGTGGGTGGCTGCGAATGCAAAGACGAGCAAGCTGCTGGCGAAAGCGTGAGCTCAGGGCAAACAAGGCTCGTCGTAGAACTCCACAGATCCACTCTGGCTGCTGGTTTGCGACAGATGACGCGGTGAAGGGGCTTTCGACAGCAAACTTGTCGGAATGGCATCCTCCTCGGCTTCGGGCTGCGGCTGGGACTCTGCGTCCCCGGTAATTGCCAGCAAATGCTGCACGGTATCACCGTGAAGCCGGAGCCTCACATGCAACACATCGACGGGTATCTCGTGGCCGGCCATGGCTTTCAATGCCACGCGCAAACAGCGCGGGGGGCTGGTTGGCGTGCTCATGGCTGTGCCGTTCAGAAACTTCTCGAACTTTTGTTTCATGGCATCGTCCGGCGCAAGCAGCTCCGTGATCTTACGCCCCGCGAGAGTCCTTAGGTGCCAAAGGGAACGAGAGACTGGGAACCGTTTCAAAACCCAGGCCCCAGCTGCCTTTTGCGTTCAGGCTTGGTGGACTGCCTCTGACTGAGCCCAGCTCCCTTGTGTCAGCATGCCTATACTATAACCATGGCGGCAGATTACGGCACATTGTACAGCTAAGTGTCTCATGCGACCCCAAGAGATGTTGCAAGCCGCTGCTGCTTGCGCAGATCTTGAAGTTGCTGTCCAAGAGCATGTCTCCATCACAGACACCCTTTAGCATCTGGCGGAAAGCAAGCCTCAACGCTGCTTTTTTTCAGCTGCACTCTGAGGAACCTCTTAAGCCTTTAGGCCGAACAGAAATAGCAAGCATTATCATTTAAAGCATCATCTGACAGTATAAATGATGAATCAATAGCAACTTGAAAATCGTAACACATTCATATATGGATGTACTTGTATGGTCATATAAGTATTTAAAGGCTAAAACTTTGATAGCACAAAGTATGAATGAAATATCCACATACTAGTCCTAGAAACAAACTGAGAAATAATGTAATAACATCATAACACAATAATAAGATGCTAATATGCCAATAAAAAACCATTATAAGATGATAAGGATAACATGATAGTACAATTCATTACAATCATACAATAACAAGATGAGAGTAAAACCACAGAGTAAAACAAAAGAAGTAATAATTGGTTCGGTCGACTAGCTGCTCCCGTGCTGCCCCCCAGCCCCCCCCCTCCCCCCCTCCCCCCTTTGCCAAATCGCCTCCGAGCAACACAAGTGACTCAGCATCCTTAGACTGATGGTATGCTGCAACTTGTTCTTCGTGCACGCGTCGTACGATGACGGGCACGGCGATGTCCAAGAAGAGCTCCAACAAGAGCTGGACGTTGAACAACAAGCTGAAAGCCTCGCAGCCCTGAACATACGCCGTGGCCAGGCCATGCGCGGCAACGAAGCCGACTGCAGATGAGCCAACCACGTAAGCGTCCGGACAAATCCAGGAAATAAAAAGCTCACCGACCAGTAGCATCACAGTCCGAGGATGAAAATCTTGTGTGGTATCCCATATGTTGGATAACATCAAGGCGGCCATGCAACCGTGAGCCAGCATGCACACCACTTGCACACGCCGCTTTGTCACATGGACTGCATCTGTGATTGTGAGGAGATAGGCGGCATACCTGCTCGCGCGACTACCGCGACACTAGCTACCCTTGCTGGCCAGTGCACATGCACGGAAATTCATCAAGAAGGCAAGGCTCAAAAAGCAGCATGCCACCAGCCAGAGCAGCGTGCATATGTCTGGTCGCAGAAGCCACCGCGTGGCACTTGCCTGGGATTCACAGCAAATAAGCCATGATTCATGATGCCAAGAGGCTGGCACGAGCTTGATTCCACAGCAGTTCTCAGCCAGCACCGATTTGCCACTGCCAGGGTTTTTGTCGCACCGGCTACCTACACGTCCTTCTGCTCAATCCGCATGCTGAAGGAGATCTCAAAGACACAAAATACTAAACCGAGCTTGCAAAAATGCTTTAACTTTAGATAATTTCGAGCAAGGCAGCTATCATCGGCATAAGATGCAGATGCACCAAATACGACGCTGCGCCACGCCAAGAAGTCACCAGCTTGATGTCCACGTCCTGTCGCGATGTTAGGCCCCGAGTGGATGCAACAATGATCGCATGACCTGCGTCACTCCTCAATTAGATAGAAGAAGAAGCCCTGCAACAAACGACGAGCATGACACGTCATGGCAACCTAGGATAACTGACGTCGCCACCCCATGATGAACGTCCACCCCCTCAGCATCGATTTCTGCTGCACAGGAACAGTAAACGGGATGGGCGACACCAATATACAGCAGCTCCACAGCAGGGGGAGGCAGAGGAGGTTGCTGAACGCGACAACCCCTGCTACCTCTGGCAACTCATTGGCATCGAGTGCGTCGGCAATCTGCTTGCCCTTGCCATCTCCTTCCAAGCAAGAGTCTCACTCTCGAAGCCGCTTGCGCAGACTGATAGCAGTCGCAACAAGAACGACTGACCGTGAGATTTGCACATCTGCATGAAAAAGCATGGGATGTCGGTGATAGGCACTTGGCTACCTCGTAAAGTCCAGCGGGTCCTTGAATCCTTTGGATCAAGCAGAGAGCGGCCCGCCACGTCAACGCCACATGGAAGAATATCAACCTCTCTCGTTCGCTCGCTCTCTCTTTCTTTTTCTCTCGCGTGAGCCAAGGGCTTAGGAGATTGGACTGGGTCGTCCGCCAGTCTGGGTATGCAGGCTCCTCTGACAGTGCAGCCCTGTCTGAACAGCATGTGCCCTGGTTCGCATGCAAATTTTACGATTCTGGGGGTCGAACTCCGTCAAGGGCAACCGCTGATCACGTTTTGCCAATCAGATCTGCAGCCCGATTTGCCGAGAACTCTGTTGTATCAGCCGGTTACCTGATGCTTGCTGCCAAGCAGCAAAGATCCACAGACCACCGGCAACCTTGGCTAGCACTGGTGGCTTTGGCAGGCTCGTCACCGAGCAGGAATGCTGCTCAAACTCAAAGCATGTTGATGCCCGCCTGACAAGCATGTGCAGTAGGAACATCGGGATGCACGTCATCCCGAGCAAAATCAAGGGCTAAACTGCAGGAATTGCTAAACAAGAGCCTCGAGAAAGTATCACGGGCAAGGGACAGCAAAGCATCTGTGCTGGCCACTGGCAGCGTCAGCGACACAACAAAGTCCTCCGCCCTACCCATCAGCCCCGCACCGATGGCACCCACGCACTAACATCTCTGCCATGAGCCGAAATAGGAAGCGACCAGTGAAGCAGTTTTCGCAGTCTAAGAACCACCACTCCACAACAGCACTACCGACTCCTACAAAAGACCCTGACCATTGCACAGGACTCCACGAAGGCCGGCTTAACGAACGCGAGGAAAAATGTTGAGACCTGACATCACACATGAAAAGTTGATTCTCGAAAGTTTCAAGCCTAGGGAACGTCACCCACATATCTGTGGGATGTGGACAGCCCACCGACCCATTATTCAATGTCTCCTCTGTGAGGTTGCGAAGGGCAGCCGCGCCCCAACCTGTGCAACGGCAGGCTAAAGCGCCGTGTCGAAGAAGGCTTCATGAGTCAGGGTACTACTGCAGAGCCTGCACAAAGCTTTGCAACAGATCATTGGACTGCATGGATCTCGGCTAAAGAACAGTGTAATGAACCCTGGGATTCGCTGACATCTTTCTTTGCAACCATGCTTCCATGAGGAAGCTAGAAGGCTGTGCCTTCCACACCAGCCCATGTTCTCAAACCATGGCGGCCAACGTGCGGAAAAAAAACAGGGAGGAGCCGGAGCCAAGCAGTTGTTTAGGGATGTTTATAAGCTTGCGGGGGTTACGGGGCCCCAGGCATCCGACCACGGCACCTTCCAGCCGAGTTCCAGGCATCATCTGTTAGTTCCGGGCAGAACCATGATCCAAACTCCCTATTATCCTGAAAGGGCCAAGTCGCTTTGGAGCTCTGCGCAGCCGCGCTGGGCCTCGAGGACATCGAGGACCACGCGTAGGTCCTGGCACTGGCGCATCGGTCTGTATCGGGGTGTGCCGGGGCGCATCATGGTATGCTGTGTGCTACATAGCACAACACAACACAGCGCAACAGACAGCACGCCACACAACATCGCACCACATATTCAGTAGGCGGCTCGGGATTTTGTGAGGTGAAACATCTGGGGCCCGGCATCTTGAACGTCCTATGCCTCTTTACATGAAGCCCGAACGCGAAGTTCCTGATAGCTGCTCCATGTAAGCCCTCAAGGTCTCCGCTTTCTGCAAGCTCCTGCCAGCCTTTCATTTTGTGATACCTCTTGGTGCTGGGATGTGCTAGAATCGTCCAAACTGCACCTGAGTTGCACTGGGTCTGAGACTTCGAGAGCCCAAAAGGTCTCCCAGCAGGTATCAAAGACCAAAGGCACCAGACTTGACCCGAAATCATCGAACTGCCCCTGGTCCCTGTAGCCCCAGCCTTATGGAAACCCCTTGAAGCCACAAGCAACTTACCGTAACTGTCCGGTGCGCCCGTGCCCAAGGAGGCCGCCATAGCTGTGGGCGCATGGAGGGCCACAGAAAAAGCCGCAGCAGCTTGTGGGTTGCTGACACGCTGGGTCTGCTGCATTGCTCGACTCTGCAGTTCGCTGAGCTTCTAAACGAGCAACTTGAGGTTCAAAATGCGCTTATAGATACAGATGCCTTCAAGGGGTGAACGCATCGCTCTTGTGCACCAAGACCTTTGTCCTCCATCATGGCTATTTCTACACTGTGAGCAACAATGTCAGATCGAAGAAGCTGCACCGAAAGGAGCGTGTCAATGACAGCATGCCATCAGCCTTCAGATCAAGCAAACGCTTTAACTCTAAGCATCTGTTGAAAGTTCCAGGCAATCCGGCCAGTGACCAATGCTTATTAGGTTCCAAGTTTGCCTGCTTCCTTCGCATTCCGAAGATCGTACAGATTGCCCTCGCGCGTGAACAACCAGAAACACTGCAATCTCTCATTGCAGGGCTCTGGCAGGAAGATTGACGCTCCAAGCGTTGAAGCCCTCGACCCCCCAAGTACACCCTAAACCCTCTTTCTACGCCCTGTCAAACCCCATCATTCTCAAACAAACGCCCTCAAAAACCCTGCTTTTCAGCCGAGTTGTAGGTATAAACCCTAAACCCTAAACCCTAAAAAAAAAACCCTAAACCCACCCCTCATCAACTGGGCTCGGGTTCGATCTCTGCAAGTCTGGGGAAGGCCTCGGGTCCTCCACGGGCATGGCCAGTGAGCAGCAAGCTTGTCGGCCTCGGAAAGTTCGGGCACGCAGGAGTCGCTTTGTGGGCTTTGTTTTTTCGCTCCCGCATAGCTGGCCGTACCGCAAGCAGGGTGTGAGGGTTTAGGGTTTGGGGTTTGGGGTTCAGGGTCTAGGGTTTAGGGTTTTTTTGGTGCCACCCGCCTAGCAGACCCCCTCTGGGATCACTCCACAGGGAACAGTCGTGGCTACGAGGTCTCGTTTAGGTTCCGCAAAAACTAGGGTTTAGCGTTTAGGGTGGGTGGGGGCCCTCTTTTTTGTGACACCCGCTGTGCACATACTGTACATGCCGTGGAATCCACCCTGTAGCGAAGATTCAAGAAAGTTTGTTGCGCCGACGCATCGGTGGCAATAGCATTTTTTGGCACAGAGGCAGCTTCAGTTCTCACAAGGAAGAAGCCACAACCTCACCCGGAGGTCCACGGGTACCAACTATCAATATCACTGGCATGTCAACTTGCTAAGGAATGTCAAGGTCATACCTGCGTTGAGGGTTTGAACGGCCCCGTGAATCCGCAGCCCAGAAATAACGACTGCGGGAGGCACAAGGTCATGCTGCGAGTGTTAGGTCCGCTGATCAACATATCAGCCGTTTCATGGCCCCGTCGTGAAAGAACACGCGAAGCCAAGTCCTCCACATCCATGTGGAAGGAAGCTGCTGACGACAGGACCTCGGGACAGTGAGGGTCAAGTGACCAATTTGGGACAGAGCCTATCCCTGTAGTTATCTGGCTTTAAGGTATATTACTCGCAGTGGAAATGCGGGAACGGAGACTAAGGTGGCTTCGCAAAAGGCTGATGCTTTAATGGCGGGGGGGGTTCAGTCGCTGAGCCCCACGCATCCGTTCCCCAAGGCCTCGACAAGGCGCATCCAAGGGAGGTTGCCCCAGCCCTATGATCTTTCCACCCTGTGTCATGATGATGCAAATTCATCATACTATTATACGATTCTTATGATTCATTTTAACGAATCATACTATTGTACTATTCGCATGATTCATACAGCAGAATGAATTCCAGGTCCGAGAGTTCGGCAAGGCACGCCCGTGTGAAACTAGTGTGTTTGCGCCCGGGCAAGTGTGCCGAAATGTTGCTTTACTAAGCGGGCCAGGGAACTCGGGCGGGCAAGGGTCGAAGTGGTGATTTGCGCGGGTCCCTACTCGTGTTGAGTCGGGTCATCAGCAAGATGAAAGTTTTGTCGAATTAGCATGTCTTTCGTTGGCGGAGGACTCGGAGTGAAAGCAAGTGCATTTCACGTGGCCTGGACAGCGGAGGAATTTCTAGGCTTCTTTAGACTTTCAATTGTTCAAACGGAGGAATTTTCGTGGAGGAGTCTATGGGGGAAGGGGGTTTACAAGTACAGCGTTGCGACGAATGGCGCAGGAGTATTCGCAGTGTTCGTAAGAATTTACAGTAAGCACTACTTTCTTATTACTCATATCCACAGCATTGTTTGACAGAGATCTTTGGTGTAATTCAAGCACACTCCCTGCAGTTCGTCCTGGAGCAGGGGACGGGTCACCAGGCACTCGGCTGGTATGCTGCTTCAGCTCACGAGCTCAGAGGAAGAAGCAAGACAAAATTCTATTCTATCTAGCCACAAACTTAGTTGATGATATTGGCTGCTACAGTAGATCATCCCTACCGAACACAAAACGATCGGTTCCCAGCCTCATCAGTGTCGGCAGGCCCTCGCCACAAGGGGCCTTGGGCCTCTAAACCTCGCGACGGTCGTAAGGATCTTCAGACCCAGTACGATTCGTGCAACAGTTCAACAACAGCTGGAACGCAGTCTTGGGATGAAGTCACCTGAGATAGCTGCACTGCTCCCAACTGAATGCAGTTTGACCCAGCTGTTTCAATAAAGTTACGACTTGCAGGGCCAGGGTGTAGCTTGTTGCCCACCAGCTGAGGGTGCGGCTCATGGCAACATTCCTTGGCTTGGTCAGTTGCAGCAAGGCATGTCATGCCCCTATCAATACTCCCCTTAGAACCTTAATAGAAAAAACGATTTTTAATATCCTCTTGGGCTTTATATGAACAAAAATAACAAGTAATTCCCAAGGGGGATATAGCTATGGCGGCATGCGCAGAGGTGAGGGAGCCTGTGAGTATCTTTCGCTCGTTTGGTGCTGTGAACACTCTCATCTCCTGCACTTTTCTATGTCTTCATCACACCCTTACTGCCACTGCAAGCTCACGTAAGCTCTCACTATAGCTGATCGTTTCTCTTTGCTGCGCTTTGCCCTGCATGCATCCCAAGATAATCACATCGCTACAGGGATGTCCTGTACAAGAATACCCCACGCAGACTCAATTCATCCTCAGCCTTTCTTCAACCGCCAATTCTTCGGTTTGGGGTAGTTGTGGTTTGTCACCGAAGTCCTCAGAAAGAACGCGGAGACACAAGTCCAAGCGGCTGCGGGGCTAGGGGCGCTTCAGGCTGCGGCGGCGCCTGTCGCTGCTTTTGGGGATGTGGGGCGCGGTGGCTCGGCTTCCGGCTTGCAGATGCTTGCAGGTTGCATCGCCAACACGGTACATGACACGACCGGTTTCGGAGAGACGGCAAACATGAAAATTTCTTACGCTCTCATAGAGGCCCTGAAACCACGAGGGTCAGCACACAAAAAGAAGCAGGCCCCGTGCCTTCGGCGCCTGTGGGTGTGGCGGTGTGGAATGGAGCCGAACAGCCTCACTGGAAGGATTTCTTAAGCCCCTATGAGGTTCAAATGAAGGGCGCTTGTTTTTTTTTTTTTTCTCCGGCTCTTGGGCACATCACGGGGATGTATCAAGTCCAAGGCCAAGCCATCCCCCACAAAAGATGCAAAAGATGGCGCCCAAATAAACTCGGCAACCTCCACAGAAAACCCGAAACCCTAAACCCTCAACCTTAAACCCCAAGTATCACAAACAAACCAAAGCAGATAGGGGCCTGGTGCTCCGCAGCCACGTCTCGGGCCTATCGGGATGGCTGGTGCGACATTGTGTCGCATAAGGTTCATCAACACGGCCAGAAGAGGAGCAACTTCCTTCAAGAAAATGCTTCGACTCTTGGACGGGACGTGTTTTTCTGGGAGTGGAGTTATAGTTCGGTTGGGTGATCTGCGTCGCCGACCTCCAGCTCTACAGAGGTCTCCGACAGGAGCACGGGACGATCCAGTACCAGGATTTCACCTGCTTCGGGGGGAGCTTGGGCTTGTCGGGTTTGGGGTCCAGGTATTTCTGGGATGTTGCCTGAGCCTCGCTGGTTTAGGGAAATCGCATCAGCACATTGCGATGTCCCCCAAATCCGCCAAAGCCCGGGGGAGAAGCAGAACAAGAAGCACCAGTGATGTGCATGAATCCACTTGCAGGGCTCTTCGAATCACATCAAACTTCATCGAACATCCGAACAACGCGACCTTTCCGAACCCTCGGACCAGTGCAAACCATGCATGACAACTAACAGTACACCAATCAGCATCTTTCATGACGAGCTGTGGTCCCATAGCCCTCCACGCGGAACTGTGCGCCTTCTTGCGGCTGCAGTTCGGGGGCACTAGAAGAAAGCATGGGCCCAGCCTTGGAGAAGGGCAACATGCACCTCTCTCAACATAGCGTACAGTGTTACGTTTCAAACACCTGAATCCTCGAACCCCTGAAAAATCATCTGGATCTTTGGGGAGCCTGTTAAAGGGTTTAGGCTTTATAGAATTCGAGACCTGTCAGAACCATTCGGCACAGAACCAAGACCATGAGCTTGCGGCTGCGGCATCCGCAGCTGCCAAGGTTGCCTGCAGGGTTTAGGGTTTATAGGGTATAGGGTTTAGGGTTTAGGGTTTAGGGTTCAGAGGAGACATGGCGGACTTTCACAAATTGCGAGGCATCATGCCCAGGCCTTTGCGAAGGCTTAAGGGATCCCTTAGACATAAGTAGAAAGCTGTTTAATCCTGGCAGTGCTCCCTATCTGCCCATGCCACACATGGCCGGGTGTAGGGTGTCAGGACATGCGAGATGCTGGAGAATCGAACGCGAAAAAACTGCAGCTCATGAGTCAAACCACCTGGTGCTCGGACATGTAACCATCCAGTGGGCCTAGAAAGCTCTTTCACTAACATGAGTTCCCCATCGAATTCGACCAGAATCCAGCAAATGACATCTCAAGCATAAACTTTCAGCTTACGACCCCCTAGTACTAGTAATAGTACTAGTGGTAGGAGTAGCAATAGTAATCGTAATCGTAATAGTACTGGTACTACCAATAGTAATAGTAGTGGTTGTAGAAGTAGAATCCCCTAGACAAGAAGCAAGGCAAGCACCTTCGGCAGCGGCGCAGTCTCCACGCCGATAACTGGCGGCTTTTTCATGCCTACGAAACAGAGGCAGCATGGGGCTATCGCAGATGCACCCTGAACCCTGAACCCTAACCCTAAACCCGTTGGCGGCGCGATGTGAAAGCACTGAGCCCAGCACTGTCTGGACGTGGTGAGGGCGGGCAAGAGATCTCCTCGATGAAACCTGTGATCGGACTCACCAACGTGCACTTTATTTGTTGTGTGTGTGTGTGTGTGTTTTTGTTTTTGTTTTTTTTTTTTGGGAGGGGGACTGGGCTCCAAAACAGCTACCTGATCTGCGGTGGCCTATCGTAACTTCGACCATCCTGAAGTTGTGCTGCAATGTGGCAAAGTCATGAGCTCGATAGCAGCTCCTCAGACAATCTCCGCGCCTGCATCGTTCTCATCATCTGCATCATTTCCGCCAGACCTTGGAGGTGGATTCGCAGGATCTAGCCCAGAGCCCTAGTTGAAAGGGACAGAGTGCCACCAAAAGCCCGACTAGAGGAGCTGGAGCAATGGCCTTCCTACACCTGAAAAAACATTGACACCCCCTGCATTACAGACATATATGAGAGATATTTGACTGTTGCCATCTCAGGTTGGCCACCCTTTGACCACGGCGGTCATCACTGCGGTGATGGTGACGCAAATCACGCAGACTGCGGTGACCTCAGTGAAAGCGTTCGATAGGTTGGCAGCTGGGTTGATCCCGAAGTGCAGAAGCGATTTTTTGATGGGTTTTGGCTTGAACGTGACAAAACCATCTGTGCTAGCAGCTGCAAGCTTGCCCACATCTGTCCTCACTCCATCGAAGTCACAAGCAAAAAAGTCAAGATCAGCTAGGGCAGCCATTGCCACTGTTCCACCCAAATGAACTTGGTAGTCACTTAGTTGTTCCTTTCTTTCATCCACTTCCAAAGGCCTCTAGTAACCCCGGCGACTGCAAAGTCCAGCTTTTTCCCCTGTGGTCGAGAAGACTACCAACTCCCCCCAGGACCTCCCACATTGGAGGTGAAGCTAGGGGCTGGGCTGAACCAATCACGGCCGCCTGTTCAACATTCTACAACGCAGCCGTTCCTCTGTTCCTCTGGCTGTCGACCATGCTCCGAGATCCACAGGAACCCAAAATCGTAAATAGACCCTACAGGGTTATATATATATATATATATATATATATATATTTATTTATTTACTTATTTATATATTTTCTCTTTATATATATACACATATATATTCATTCTACATATATGTATATATATATATACATACGTTTTTAATGAACCCGAAACTGCCTCTCGCAAACCCTGGAAATGGACGCAAATGGCCAGGTGCCTGCTCTGCGCCGTCGGCTGTCTTGCCACTGATGGAGAACCAGGCCACAAGGCCCTGCGAATGTGAGACCCTAAACCCTAAACCCTAAACCACTGAGGCGTGGGTTTTGCACAGGTGAACAAAGTGCCTGAGAGCCAAGGATCTAAATTCTGTCAATTGTGCATACTGCGCGTACTTTTTTAGCACCAAGCACAGCTTCAAGTGAGCTGTCCAGGATTTCCTCGTGAGGTTTGCAAGACAAGCACTGTCCTTGTTTGGGAAGTGCGGGGCTCAGCAAAGACAAGATTTCAGTTTTCATCGGAGCCGCGTCATTCTCGATATGCAGGTTCCAACTCCGGGGTTGGGATGGATAGTGCTGGACGTCAACCTTTTTTGTGAGTTGAGAAGTCGCTGTTCGGTGGCTGCAGTATTTCAAGTGGTCATGCGTCAGCAGCAGTTCGTAGCGCGAGAAGTAGATCGCAAACCCCATGTCAAACATTGTCATAGCCACGTGATCACAGTGATCAACCATTTTCGGGCTTGTTTTGGTCCACCTAGGTGTCCATTGGCTGGTATGGCCAGAAGAAGCAGGTGGCGCCGGGGCTTCAGGGTGGCTGAAACACCTTCAAATCCGATTGCTTTTCAGCCCAGAACAGGCATCCTAAACTTCTTGAACGTGCTAAAGAACCATTCATCGACAGGTAGCTTGATCATTGAAACCGGCATTCTGTGAATGTCTTGCTATTTGCGTGGCTATGAAACGGTGTCGTGCGGAGTTGGCTTTCGCAAGTTTAGAGAAACAAGCGCAGGAGGGGAGGGAGGGCGGCTGGGGCGGGGAGGCGATTTGGGGGTGGGGGGGGGGGGGGGGGGGGGGGGGGGGCAGCAGTACTACAGCATGTATACGTGCAAAATGTAGTTGCGCACACACACACACACACACACACACACACTTTCGCGCTACCGGCCCTCCATTCTCAGGCCCTGGCAATGTACGAGAGCCAAAGAATAAGCAGAGTCAATGCGCCAAGCACCTGGCGGCTCCATTCATGGTCATGCAATGTTTGGAACACATGGTCGAGGAGTCCTCGGATCTCCGAAATCGCCAAACCTCCCCCTCAAGCCTCTGATGATGTTACGACTTGAGGCCCCAGTACTACAGTGCCCAATCTCCGTCTGCATGCTCACCGGGCTTCGTCTACCAAAAACACTAGCGGCTCAAAGCGACTCTAGCGGTTCAGAGCGAACTCAGGGCTTGTATCTGATCGCATGCCTAGGACTTGACCTCTCAGACCCCAAGTCCCAAATCCGTGAACCTTTTTTGAACCCGTGCTGAGGCCGAGGCGGCGACGGGGAAGTGTCTGCACTGACACTCTCGAGCGGCCGTGTGCAGGCAACGAAGCCAACCACGTCATCCCTGAACCCCTAAACCCTAAACTAAACCCTAAACCCTAAACCTTAAACCCTAAACACGTTGCGCCGCACCTTGCTGGACATCGGGCCGCCAAGTTCGCCGCCCCGTAGGATCGACGGACCATCCTTGGGAGGGGAGTCTTTGAAGGGAAAGCAGGAAAAGGGTCCGCATACATCCCCCCCCCCCCCCCCCCTCGTCGGATAAAACAATTTTTTCTTCTGTGGCTTGCAGCCTTAATGGTTAATGGGCAGAACTGGCTTGGGGCTGGGGAGGTCTAACATGGGCCCAGCCGCCGAAGTCAGCTAAACATCTTAAACTCACACGTGTCTAGCCTGAACTTGAACGCAAACACTTTGCCGAACCCTAAGCCCGAAACCCTTTTTCATCAACTCGGCATTAGGCAGGGGGCCTTCTAAGAAAGAGCCAAGTTGCATCACCACGATGGCAAGACCAGCCATTCCAGCCTCGATGCCATGGGGTCTCCACAAATTGCTTAAGAACCCCGACAAAATTAAAACCTATTCTTCCTTATTGAAGGAAATATGGGGATTATTGTTTTTGATTTGTTTCGGGTTCTTAGTAGGTCTGCGTTAATTATCTTTAACGAGAGTTTGAAGGTCACGGTCTTTCAGGGGAGCCTTTGTGCGCTTGTGAGTCCAATATAGTCCAACAGTGCGTGCACCAACGTGTAGGCCACTAGGCGCCCGAGCAAAGACCATGACGCCAAACACTAGCTCCTGACAGGGGCTGTGGCGCAAAGGTCGTGATTTTGGGGCAGCACAGCTGGCAACATGGGCTAGGACAAAGTACGGGTAACTATACTGCTGGGCTGCATGGCTTCGTGTCGATCATTTCAACCTGTGTGGGCAGTCAGCTCCTCAGCTCCCTTGATGACCAGACCAGCACGATCCCTGAGGGCCAGTGGGCGGTAGAACTTTCAGGAACTGCCTGTACATGCCTCACCTCACCTGTGCTGAGAAGATAGCAACTGTAACTCTCGGCAGCTGGAGACTGCTACAGGCAAAACAATACGGCAGTTCATCGCATGGGCCGAAGTGAGGTCCAAACTGCCCTTTGCAGACAGCCTTTAGTCCAGCTGCAAGATAAAACCATTGGTCGACTATGGGAACATCGCACCAGAATCTGTTTGAACCACGCAAAACCAGAAACCCTAAAGACGGAGGGCCTCATGTCGGCTTGCGCCGCAATGTCCGGGTAAGCAGCCAGCCACTTGGCTGTTCGGCCGCGAATTGCCCAAACCCTGAGGTGGCATCACATGCGACATAAAGCTTGAAGCCGCCTTGCATACTCTTGATTCGCCATGGGTTCTTCAAGCATTCTGGCCTGCCACATGCAGACTTCATGTACCATGGCGTGCGCAAGCTGGGATACGGACACTGCACCGACCGACCATGGAATGCCTATGCCGAGGAACACGTTCACGGAGTTGCTGCCTGCCAGCACAAAGCATACAAGCTCAGTCTAGGCACACCTCTCTATACTCCCCTTAGATTCTCAATAAACAAAATATTTCTAAATATCCTCTTGGGCTTTATATGAACAAAAACAACAAAAAACTCCCAAGGGGGATACAGTTCTCCAGAATTCCTGAGAAGCCTGTACAACCAGATCTCGGCTGCGCCAAAGCCCCCGCAAACAACATCGCCTGTCACATTGATGATTGCAGCGTCAGCCGTTGGATCCTCTTCCATGGGCGAATAAACAAAAAGAAGCGCATATGTATATATATATATATATATGTGCAAGCAAAGGAGGTTTGCGCATGTAGATGTGTATTTATATACATACGTATGATGCATGTGCATGGGACGGCTGCAGTGTCGGAGGTAACGGGTGGGTATCTGCAACGTGATGACCAATGATCATGGTGAGTTCTTATAAGAGTCTTTGGCTCTATTTGTCCTCCACTGCAGCGTGGCGAGAGGCAAACAGATCCGGCATTGAAGTGCCTGGAATGGCGTCATGTGAACGACCCTGCGCTTGAACACACTGACTGACTGCGACTGCAGAGCAAAGCAGGAAAAAAGAAGGGAATGCGTGCTGTTGCTTGACCCAAGCAGCTAGGCCCCAAAGATAGCCTCACTTTCTTAGAATTCTTCTAGCAGAAGATGAAATGAAACTGCTATTAACTTGTTCTACACGCACCCATAAATGTAACTCACTGACCCTGATGTGGCCTAGGGCCACGAAGCTGACGCCCGTGACCAAGTCAGGGATCTCCAACACCTAAAGTTGCAGGGGCAAGCACGGTCCTCTTCGACATTATTTGCAAGCGTCGGCATACCGCTTACTCTCCCAAGGCTAAGGAGCTCCTTCCAGAAAAACTGCATGGGACGCATCCCGAAGCACACGGGCGCGGCCATTACATCAGGCACTGAGCAGCAGACGCATCCAAAGATTTCGGCCATGTCTCCGATGATGGCGGTCAAAACTAGGCAGTCGAACAAGCTGACATGAAGGCTCATGAAGGTTTATAAGGGGTTTAAAGGATCGTGGTACCATGTTAGGAACAGATCAGGAGCAGTTCGTGGCCAAAGGAATGGCGCAGAGTTTCCAGTGCAGAAACATGAGTTCCTGAGGAGGTTTTCGCAGTCGACATAGGCCATGCTGTTCCTTCTCTCTCGACTCTCCACCGAGTGCCCGGCAGGCAATGTAACCCAACGATGCAAAGAAGCAAACCTCAGCATTGAAATTGACTGCTCAGATCTGCATGAGCGTGCACTCCCCACACCACAACGTGTCACAACACTTTCTGTGCAGCCCCCAGCACAAACATGCTTAGCAACCATGCCATACGCGCGAGCGCTACAGTATCAAGACTGTGTGGTTTCTCCAGGCTTAAAGGACCACGATGGACCAACAAGAAGGGGCTTCACACTTGCCAAGCTCTGAGCACACTACCTTCTATCAGTCAACTGCAGGCTGACTGCAGGAAACCCCCTCACCTCCCCGTTCTCACTGTAAGGTCCAGGCCCACCCACGAAGGAAAGCCGTGGGAGGAATCGGGGCAAAAAACCTGGGCACCAGAGAGGACATGCTCTGCAAGTATGGACTCCACATGGCTCCACATGTTTTTTTTTGCGCAATAGCAGGAAACTGCTCCAGAGCATCTTACCAGGAAGAGAAACCCCTCGTACGGCATCATGTGACCCGAGAACCACAGAATCCGGAGCGGAAGAAACGTTGACTGTTTGTAGATTTCGAGGCCGCGCTCTGAAACCCTGAATTTGCCTGAAGGGCCAAGGGGCAGCTTCCACGGAACGCAGATCAGGTGGAACACCCATTCGTCCCAGGAGGCCTGTGTGGCTGCCCTTGCTGCTGCTTGACAGCCCCCGCTTCTGCACGCATCAAGGCAACTATTGGTAACCCCAGAATCTCTACTGAGTCTATTGAGTATAGTGTCACTTGTTTTAGGGAATCCGGACAGCTTTCTGTTTGGCCTGCTTGGCAGCCTCCATGCTGCCGTTGAGGACAACGGCCTCTACCAGCTGTTCTCCTGGCAGTGCCATGAGTGAAGCTGACATGCACATGCATCGTCCCCACCCTGAGACACTGCACACAAGCATACACAAGCATACACAAGCATACATGGTAGACAGCCAAATAATTAAGCCGCTATGATCTGAATCCCTGGGCCGGGATGACGCCACGAAGCCATGCCCAAGCGCATCTGAGCACAGGGTGTTCATAGTTCGAGTCGAGTACCCCGCTATAGGCGATCGTGCACTTGCACAAGCACACACGCATAATTGCTTACCCTTCTGCGCTTCTACGCCATTGCGGTATGGAAGGCTTGTGAATCCGAAGGGGGCGGTAAAGAGAATGCACTCCCAAAGAAGTGGCAATCCAGCCTCGTCACAGTTGAAGGTTGCGTCCAGCCACTTGGATGCTCCTTCATCCGCCTCGTTAACCTCATTGCGACTCATGTGCTGGGCCGACGAGAACCGGCACGCGAAGAAACGCATGCTAAGTGCAGCAACATCGGCGACAGAAAGGAAGTCAAACAAGAGTCGCTGTACTTTTGAAACATATGGTCGCGCATGCTTCTGCCGTCACAGTTCTCGGGACTAGACAGGCATATATATATATATATATTACACACTTACACACACACACACAGATTTGCATAACCGAGAAAATCTACATACTGCATATGCAACCGCTGACCGCAATTAGGAATCGCCCCGTCCTCCTCCCAACAGGTCTTAAGCTCGCCACGCCAATCATGATCGTCTGCACCAGGGACTCGCGAATCTGCCCATCACTCTCAAACTGCGCACCTGACATTCAATGCCACTGGGTACACGGGTTCTCGGACCAATCCGGATGTCACCACGCTCTCCGAATTTCGTGTGGCAAAACTGCATGGCTTGATATACGACCTATACAATGTCTCCCAAACCACTGCAGCAAACTGGAAGTTGGGTCCTTCTGGCTCCTCCAAGATCAACAGGAATTTGTCTGCAATCTCCTCCAAAGAAGCAGGAGGGGGGAGAGATATTGGGGTACCTTATTGGTGGATCCGTGTTTGGAGGAGCCCGCTACGAGCGCCAAGACACAGGCACCACACCTTTGACAAGACCCTTCTAGGTCCTGTCGCTCGGAGACTTGGGAGGTAAGGTTTCGCTGAAGACCTGGACCCTCCCTCCCACACAAAGAAGTGCCTCCAGCCGCTTGGGCAGGATCCTCAGGAAAGTGGAAGTTTCCGGGACTTTCTCACCGGACGAAAGCCAAATTTTGCAGCTTTTGGGTTCTCAAAGTTCAAGTGTAAAAAGGGCCTTCAGGCTTTGTGTCTTTCGCTTCCGGTGCACTTCTCGCTTTAGGGTTTTTGCTTCGCATCTTGGGAGGACTTGGGTTTCGACTCTCACAGATTTAGGTTTAGGGGCTTCTGGGACTTGTTGCTCAAAGCCTAGAACCCAGAAGTTTTCGGGCAGGTCTGGAGGGAACCTGGTCGTCAAGGACTCCTTATTTCATGTTTCTTTGTTGTAGGCTGCCTGAGAATCCTACAGGGCTATTTATAGCAAGCGCCTACACAAACATAGTTTTGGTGTCTTTAGGAAGGGGTTTTGTGGGCCCTCCGCCCTCCGCCTGGGAAGCCTCAGCCTCCCCCCCCCCCCCCCGCGTGGCGCCCCCTGAGGCCGAGAACTCGATCTCCACAAAGCGCTCGGTTACTCCAGGAGGGAACTCCAAGCTGCCCTTGCCGAGGGAAGGCATTTTTTGGTGGGGGGAAAGTTTTTAGGGTTTGGGGTTTGGGGGGAGTGCGGGGGTTGGAGATTAGGATTCGGGTGGCTTCTGTCGCCCCCTGACTTGCTGGTCACAAGCAGGAGGATTTTGGGGCTTGGGGTGCTCGTAATTATCACCTTCGCGCTTCTGAGTGGCCACCCTAAAATGAATATTAAAGGCTTTGGAGCTAAGCCGGCTAAGCTAAGCAACCCTGTAGCTTAGCTAGAGGCGCTGTGTCGTGCAGCCTCCGCTTCTTCATAGTCGAAGCCCGGCACTGAAGACATGCGCGAGGTCCGGAAGCCTGGGCGTCGGTCGCTTAGGAGTGAGGATATCGGATGGTTTGGGTTAAGAGTGCTGCGGGGACTGCGGAACTGAGGGGACCTTGTGGCCATTCTTGCGTTAACTACGACGGAGACAGGATACAAGCCTACCAGTCATGACTCACTGACACGTGCGCACATGCTTGAAGAGGCCAATGGGTTGCCTTCCTCACACACTGCGAACCTCAACCCTGAGAAGGCACACGCCGGCAGCTCAGGACAGGACTGCACTTCGCTGGCCCCGAGCCTGCACAGTCTCAGGCAATGCAACCTTCCGCAATGCTAATCAAGTCTACGGTTTGCAGGTGCCTTATAATTCGAGCCGATGAAATTCGATAACAAACAACCATGCCAATGCGGTGCCAAGACTATGCACCGTCGTGTGGACAAGTCCTGGGCAAGCAGGTCTTCACCCCACCCACACACACACACTGGGTTGCTGACAGCCATCGAGGCGTTCAACGATGCACTGGATCTTCTGAGAATGAGATGCCTCAGAGTTGCTGACACCATCAGGCCCACTCTGAATCCCCAATGAACGCCAAGCCGGCAGGAGGCTGTTCCTGATCCCCCCCCCCCCCCCCCCCCCCAACACTTGCTTTTGTATTAAGCCCTAAACCCTATAAGCCCTATATAAACCCCATGCTTCTTTGTTAGGCTCCTTGGGCCCCAGCTCCCTGGATGGCGATGCGCTCGAAAGGGAAGCTGGCAGCAAGCATGTCTTCTCAAGCCCCTGAGTCCCTACGTGCAATACACTTCTGCAAAGGAGGCTGGTCTAACGCAACAGCTGCGAGCGTCGCAACTTCTCACGTGCAGCTGCTGTGAAAAAAACTGCAGCGCAGCTGGGAAGACTGAAAAATCATGAGAGTATGTCCTTATACTCCGCTGTCGATTAACTGCGTGTCCGCAAAGTCCGGACTGCGCTGTTAGGCCTTTCGCCTGTCTCATCCTGGACCAGACTGCCAACAAAAAAAACGCCGGCAGGCAGGCCAAAAGACTCCCTTCCGATGCGCCGGCACCTTAGCCAAGCAACTCGTGAAACATCGCATTTGGGGATGCAAGGTCGCCTCTACGATGTCGGACTCAGGGATTCAAAGGAACAAAAGCAGCTGTCGCACGTGGGTCTCGGGGGGGCTGTATACCATAGTTGCCATACTTCCTGCTCTGCTCTCTAGACAGCTGCTTCTTTCCCGCCCGCACTCCGCCCGCAAATCAAGAATCTCACGGCTCCAATGGCGCGCGTTTTGGTTGAGCCCCCAGCAAAGGTCACCACAGTTGCGTGGATTGGCCCAATCTCCTTGCCGTGCTGCGTGCCATCCCTCTACAAACCATCCCTCTACAAACCATGGGCCAATACGTCAGCTGAAAAACTGCGCTTTTCTGAGCATACTGCGCAGAATTAGGCTGCTGATGGTGGGATTCTGATGCTTAGACGGCTTACCTTAAAGCGCCTCCTGGCAAAACTATTGAGCCTTGCGGCCTCTCATGGCAGGAAAAGCGGCACTACTAAGGGCCCCTGCCACCACCACAGACTGGCCGTTGGTGAGCACCTGTAGCTCTGTTGTGCCACGCATACGAACCTATTGTGGTTTTTCCTATACTCCCCCTAGAACCTTCATAAAATAGAAAAATTAAATTTCCTCTTGGGTTTTGTATAAACAAAAACACACAGTAATTCCCAAGGGGGACATAGTGTCAACATTGAGAGGGAACCCGAAACAGCGGCAGTGCAGCTCAACATTAAAGGTCGCGGCTTCAGTTGCGACCCTAACGACCATGGACCATACAGTATACCCTTTTAGGGCTCATCTTGTCGCCCAGGAAGCAGCTGAGCCAACTGCCCCTTCCAGTGACTCGATTTTCACCACCACTTCCTCGGCGACGAGCACAGAAATTCACAGCGCACTGTCGGCACAAAATGACCCCCGAAAGGCCTCGACGGGTATCACGCCTAATGGATTCAACTAGTTGCCGCACGGCTGCAAACTCAAAAAGATCTTCTTTCCCACCCCCCCCGGCCCCGAAACCCGCGTTTCAAGTTCCAAGCTTCTAGCCGCTAGCCTTCAAGGATGGTAGGACGGTCTGACGAAGGATAAGTTCAAATCAAAACCCTGCACCCGTAAGTCCCTGACATCCTGCTGTGCTCTCCAGGGACCCGCCGATGGCCTCCACGTGCAGAGGGCGACTTATGGACGAAAGGAATTCGGCTTCTCGTTTATAGTCGCTGACTCCAGTCAAACCTTTCCTCACTCTCTTTTGACTCCAATCTGACACTCACTCATCGTCAACCAGGCTGAAAGCCTTCCGAATCTCTGTGGGATGCCGGGGTCAGGGCTTTAGAGGCTAAAAGGCTTCAGCAGTGTGGTTCAGGGCTGTCGAGCTGGAAGGTTCTGTCAAAGTGCACATGACAGCTGACATGTCAGTCTCACTCCTGGACTGCCACACAACCAATCACACCGGCTCAGCCTTGGAATTGTGACCGGTACATCCTGCACAGGAATGCCAAACATAGCGGTCGTCTGCACAACTGTGCATTGCATAACTGTGCATCAATCACATAACTGACCGGCGGTAGTGCGTTGCGAAGCTTACCTTGCGCTGAGCCCATGGGCTGAACATAGCAGATTGCACGATGTGTACTCTCCAAACCACCAATCGCTAGGCCGTGCTTCAAGGCAGCGACTCAACATGTAGCTTGTGGCTTCTACAGTAGTGCCACATCACCGTGTGCACCATCATATTGCCAGCAGGTCCTTCGACATCTCCCCTTCCACCAACCTGATACGACACTTTGTGTAACACGACCAGCTTGCATTGCAAGTCTGTGAGCGTCTCAAGTAAATGGCACGTATTTCGAGAGCATTCGCTTGTGCGCTTCAGGGAATGGTTTGGGCATATTTCGGCCAAGACACGTAAATTCGCCACGGCCCACGACCTCCATCGAGCCCTGTCAACGGAATGACACTCTTTCACTTTCTCTCTCCCTCCCTCGGAGGGCTCTCTCCTGATGAGGCAAAGGGATACAGAACCAGGATGCACTGCTCGCCTCACGCGGCCCATGGCTTAAGGGCAAACGACGTCCGCTGAAAATATTTAAACGAAAAAATCTCTACAGGAGCAGCCCGGTAAATCCCTCTAGATACCTACAAGCGCGCGGGCTTCGGGCCAGCCTCATAGCTATCTGGCTCGGTCACATACACGGACCTGAGTCAAGAGAAGCGCGAGCTCAGAGGATCGCGGTTTTAACACCAATGAACAAGCACATCAAAAACAAGCAAACAAAAAACACATACATAGTATATATAAGCATTTATATATATATATGTATATGTATACTAGCTATTTGTTTCATATGATGTATTGGCACCGTCTACCCGAAAACCACATGTCGGTAGAATCACGCAAGTAAGCCAAGGACTGCAGCAAGCTGTTGCCGGATGGCTTCTTCACCATTTCCTGGCGTGCATGCAACATGATGTGACTGATGCGTATCATTTTGTACTGCTGCTTCGTTGGAACTGCTGCGCGCTGGGCTTGGCGACTGCCTGCTCAGTGCCTACATACGGAGGCGTCCTTGGGGCGAAGTACCACGTAGCTCCCGTGGACGCTGCCGATCCTTGCAGGCACATGATGGCCACTGGGCTCCCCATCTGAAGCTTCTGAGGGTCGATATTGAGCTCAGAGGGCCGCTGTGTGCCTCTGCCGGAAGTATCCACAGCCAGTCACGCCCAGTGAGAGAGCAGATTTTCAGTGCATTCACTTCGCCCTTGGCTGCGTGCACTACCCAGAAACTTCCAGAATCCAAGAGGCCAAGGGCGGGGGCAGGGAGGGAAGCAGCCCTGGCTACAGACCTAGACCCTGGAGGCCCAGGCTTTGAGTGGTCACCCATGCGGACGGTTGAGATGTACTTGACCCCGAGCTCGCTGGACAGGCTTTGCCTCAGAAGCTGCAAGCTAAGCCAGGGTTCGTTCCCAATTCTATGTCTCCCGCCTGGCTAAGGGCACTTCGTCGGACCATGATTGTGGACATCTTGATCTGTGTCTCCACCAGCCGCTAGTTAACAATTAACAAGTACAAGAACATGGCAAGTGCTGATGATAATTGGCTGTCAATTATATCTGCCTCCCGCTGCTTGCCTAGCCGCCTAGCCGCCTAGCCGGGGACTTCAGCAAATAAACATGCCCTCGTCATGCTTGCACTTTCGCTCTGGCAGTAAGCTGGCGGCTGCACCACTGCGAACTGGACAAGCGGCCTCTCTTGGGCGCCAGGATGGGGGCACAAGGGCATTTGATCGATTTAGGGGGATGCGACCACTGCACATGCCGCAGCAACGTGCTTGCGTAACCTGACGACGCGAGCCGGAGAAGCTGCTACAGAAGTTTATGATGCAGAGGGAATCTTGAGGCATGATGGGTCTTAACTAAGTACTCCGATTATGCCGAGCTGTATCCTACATACCAGGGTGGACGATTAGAAGCTCACCCTGCACCAGTGTCGCGATGAGGCTACACTGCCGCGTGCGAAGGCGGTCGCCCAGCCGCATCCTCAAACTTGAACCTCGAGCATCCCAGAACCCCGACAACCTTAAACCCTAAACCCTAAAAACCCTATAAACCCTATAAACCCTAAACCCCGAATACCTTCCGGCAGGTTCCAATGAGCGCCTCCCAGTGCTCATTGGCTTGATCAAGTGGTAGTTCCTTGCCCCGCCAGGCGCATGCAGGCACACGCGCACAAGAGCAGAGAGAGGGGGTTTAGGGGTTAGGGTTTAGGGCTGATGAAGGCCAAGCGTCGTCCTTTGGTCGTCTTCCGTCTGCGTCGCCTGCACACGGACGCACATGGGCATTCCCGGGACATGGCTGGGTCCTGTAAAAGCACGCTATTGCTCCCGCTACACGTCCGACAACACAAACTCGACTCTCTGGGGCAAGCAGTTTCTGACGAACTAGATTTCGACTGCAAATCCTGCAATGACACTGGCTGGGCACTGGAACCTGTTTGCACAAACTGGCAACCTTGGGGTGACGTTGCCTTTCTTTAAACCACAAACTCAAGCTGAAGACTCCTCTCATCACAAACAGGGCTCCCACCTTGCTTCCCTGGCAGTGGAGGCAGGTCGACAAGTATAGATTTGGGGCTCACAAGGATCGTGGCTGCCTCTTTGGGAGCCATGCGAGATGAATGACTGCAGGGAAAATTAAGGATTGAGGCGCTTGAGGTTGAGGTGCAATCACACATCTCCTGCATTGTTCGAGCTCAAGTTCGAAGACGAGCATGCGGACTTGAGGAATGAAAGTCGCACCAACGCTCTCCCAAGATGCATCCAAGGTGGCTTCAACACTTGCCAGCAAGGCTCTCCGTATCCGAGCCCTCAGGCGCGCAAAACGATTATTAGACGATTCGGGCCATCTGTGGCTTGTTCCTCCTGCATACTGGTGCCTTTTTGGGGGGTCACTGTTGAAATACGGCCCCCTTAAGTGCATACGGCAACACAGACTCGTCGTGTCGATACCTGAGACAACAAACCTCATCTCGAGTGCTCTGCGAGCTTTGCAATGCACTCTGCCCACATTACGAAGAAAGACTCATGATGGTCTGAGAAGCCCGTAACCATGCGGCCCAACAAAAAACTGTTACCATTTAATGGTCGCTCAAGGACACGCAGGGCTTAGACTTGGGTCTTACAGTGCCTAGGGGGGAGCCGGCAACCCTGGGAATGTCAATCACCCCAGCGACATCAACTGAAAGAATGACTTTCTAGAAGCCGTCCGGATTACCAGAAGAAACCCACGGATCAGTCCGGCAGAAACCCTGTCTGGAGAATCACATTTAAAACCTGCCAGAATACAACTTGGTACCTACTGAACCCTTGGAGCACGGGTGTTGGGTCCCCCCACATCGCCGCACGACGCTGTGCCCGAGCCTCGCGGGCAACCTGGCAGCGGTTTGAGTTCGGAGACATCGTTGGGGGGTTCGGATTCGGGACGCGGATAGGTAACTTTGTGGGAAACATTTCGGGGCGTGCTTTTGGGGGTGGGATAAGAGGATCTCAGCATTCCACCCCTCAGCCGATGCTCGGAACTGAGCTGTGAAGGCCAGTCAAGAATCGCTCTGATCATCGCGCTCAACGAATCTGAGCCACAGGCCATTCCAGCTTCAACGACCTGCTGGTGGAGACTGGGCCAGACTCGCTCAAAATATGCTGCACGGCGTGCACCATCATGATCGGTGCCATAGGTGCATACAGGTGTTATTCATCAGCCAACAATGGATGCTGTGGGCGCTGCGGATCCAAGCTTCTCCTTGTCTGCCGGCAGCCCTCTTTCTACCTCAGGCTCGAGAAACTCAGTCCAATGGCTCCAAAAGGTAGGTTGTTTTCCGGAATCGTTGGCTTGATCCTTGCCCAGGTAACACAACTTAAACTAAACTGCGTTGAACAACCGTGCAAGAAGGGCATATACAACCTCAACACACCCAACTCACCACGCTCTGCGCTCTCTGTCCCCGCTCTTCGGATCGCAAGAGTCACAGCTACGGCTCCAGCCACTTTCTTGAAGCCACTGGCATCCTCTGCTGCCGCAGCCTGCAGGACCTCCAGGCTTAGTTTCTGTGCTACGGGCACAACCCTAAACCCTAAACCCCAAGAAGTCCCCAGCAGAGCAGAATACTCAAGATTCATCAAACGCAGCATGGCAAAGGGCCCCGAACCCATCTCGGCTCCCTGCGATTTCAGTGTTGCCGTAGTCCTCATCCTCCTTCTGCAAACCCAGCCTGTGGTGTGGACTGGCTGATATCCGAAACCCCGATACACCCGGTACAGGGACAGCTGCGTATCCCCAAATTATCATCCCTCATCCTGAAATGCCTGGACTGAGCCGCAACTGACCACTGGAGCTAGAATTCGCCTTGAAGATGATGGCCTGGAAATCGTCGAACCCGCATCCCACCCTCCCCAGTTTGTCCCAAACCTCGTTGCCCCAAGACTTGTTACCTTTCAGCATCCCCATCCGCGCCCGAAGCCCTGTTTGCAGCAGGCTTGCAAGGGCAAGGATCCTTGCCTGGAAGGCCTCACCGAGCTCCGCTCAAGTTAGACCAGAACCCCAAACCCTAAACCCTAAACCCGAAACCCTACAGCTGGCATCGGGCTCCCGGCATCTTCAGGGCGCGGGAGACCAACTCGTCCTGCTTGGCCGTCTCCTGCGCGCGCACTTGGGCGGGGGGAGGTTGGGACTTAAGGCGTTTCTCGGCTTGTGGGCTGGAACCTTCGATGGAATTAGTTGATGCTTAAACAGGCCCTCAGTTGTCAGAACAGTAAGCTGGCTTTGAAGAGGCTCCTCGACTTCACAAGCAGCTGCAAGCATGCTAGGCTGCGTGGCATGATTCGAAGGCCGAAGGGTGCAGGGATAGCAAAGCAAGCGACGGCGAGATGAAGTATTGAGGTTCACGAAGAGCTGCTCACAAGATCTTACAGACGTGTACGGGGCGAATGCATAAGCACTTCAGATGGCAGTACCAACGGTGGACCTCGCCACACCGGCGACAGCGACGCAGCGCGCCGATCTGGGCATTCACGGAATATGCGGAGCTCACGCATGGGCTGCTACCGCAGGTCTGACTACTCAGCAAATTCAGAGTCTCAACACGAGGAAAATAGGCTTTGTGTCCAGAACTCAGGCTCAAGAGCTGAAGTTGAATCATGTTGTTTAGTGCTGCTGAATTTCAGAGGCCAGCATTCTACTCAAAGGTCCCACAGCCGTCCAAGTAGCAACGTGCAACTCAGCGCACACACACACACACCCTGCGCGGCTGAGAAAGAGGCATCTGCAAGGTAGGCCAAGTACACCTTGTGCGAGTACTTGGACTTGCGGATTTGCAAATGCAGGATGCTTTGGGATGTTCATCCTCATACTAACAGACCTTATATGGGGACTATAGTCGGGGGTACGATAATCCGATTAAGGACTGTTAGTATAAGGGAGGATGCTACCAGATGAACATTGCACACTGCATCTCTACATGCAGGGCCTAACATGGGCGTCGCTGGTGCCTGCAAACAACTTTGATCCGAAGGCCACAGCAAAAACCGCGCCGTTGCAAACGGCAGGCTTCTGCTTCCCACAAGGACAGACCTTCAAGCTTCCCAGGAACGCCAAGCCCTAGACCCTAAACCCTAAACCCTATAAACCCAATGCACTGAGGACCCCACGAGCGCCGGTTCGCCAGCAAGGGTGATCTCAGTCCAGGGTTTAGGGTTTAGGGTTTAGGGTTTAGGGTTTAGGGTTTATGGTGCTTTTTTCTTGCAAGAGAAGCAAGGTACTGGCCAGGGAGCACCCTGCAGAACTCCTTTGTAAGGGTCTGGTTTTTTTTTGCCACCCGCCTAGCTGACACTCAGGCCACGTTGCAGGGACTAATACCGGCAATACTACTGGTCTGGTTTAGGGTTTAGGGTTTAAGGCACCACAGCCGCGCCACAACCCTCCTTCAACCCTTCGAAGGGAGTGATGCTGAAGTGGCCGGAGCCAAAGGTCGTGTGAACCGAGGCATCAGCCAGTGCTTCCCAAATGTCGACGACACCGGGCGTGATGAAGGCAACCTAAGAAACATCACTATATGATTCCGAGATGTGCTGCACTTGGTACATATAATATGATGGAAGCAAATCTATTCGACGAATGCCCATGCCACTTCGTGGTGTGCTCGGAAACTTGTGCAGCAGGGCCGCGATCGCAGCCAGCCAGAGGTAGGCGAAGAACATGAAGAACTCGGATCGATCGTTCAAGTCCCCATGGCATGTGATCGCTGTGCATGGCAGGTACTTATCGTTTTGGCATTCACTGCAGGAAGGAATAAGCCCCATCAGCTTTTCTGAGGCCGTCGCCACTGTGACGACAAAGACCTCCATGTCTTTCATTCGGCGGGTCTCGCTGCTGGGAATCACGAACACGCAGAGCCTGGCGAAGCAAGGAGCCAATCAAACAAGCGGGTTCTATAGGTTTTTGTTTTTTTTTTGGGGGGGGGGGGGGATGTTTGGGGCACCTTCATAGAAGCTCACTCTAATCTATACTTACCGCGCTTAGGCGGTATGAACTGCAGCTCGCGGCCTTACAGCTAGCAGGCATCTTAGAGGTCCCAAACGCAGCAGACTCCTCAAAGCCACACAAATCAACTGGCAGTCCACCCGACAATGACCAGCAAGTTGAAGGAGGCGGATCCGGTGATAGTGGCCTGGTGCCCCGACTGTCACTGACACTTCCAGGTGATGCACCGTGCTCTTCGTGAGATTGAGAAAGCAGGCGTGATCAGGAGTGAACAATTTACGGCTGATGCCTTTCATCCACGTCTGCGCGCTGCCACTTCCCAGAACCAGCCCGAGTCCCTGGCAGAACCCAGCTCACCGATGAAGAAGTCCTGCACTATGTCGGCTTTGTGTCTCGGACCCTGGGGTGAACTAGGGTATTGGGGGCGCCGGAGGCGAGTTGGCGGCTGCACGAGCCCACTGCAACGTGCTCGTTGCCCTTTCCGATAGTCTGACAGCACAACGGGATGAGCAGCGGACCCCTCGGCGTCAGACAGCCTGAAGAAATTTCAGCCCTGCTCTGTCTAGAGTTCTCGAGTCCTTATTCAGTGTCTCCACGACCGAGAGAAGGATCTCAGGCGCAGAAGATCCGAGTGCCTCGCAAGTCACGGACGCGTCTGAAGACAGGCTACGCCAACAAGATCCAATGACCCAGCAACAAGCCCGACCAGCTACCTTCCATGACATCATAGCCTTGATAGGTTCAGAAAAAGCTGTCCCACACGAATGCTGCTTCCCTTCAGTAGCTTCGTACTACTCCGTGGGCTCGCTCGCAAGACAGCTCCGAACTCTTTATCAGAAGCCCTCAACCCGGCATCTTCAGCACCCAGATCCACCAAGGAACTAAAAGTGTGAGATTTGCCACTGTCGGGTTCCACACCTGGGCTGAAAGAGGAACATGAACAAACGACAGAGGTGCTGTCAGATTAAGGCTACGAAGCGGAAGCGGTCAGTGGGAAGTACACCACTACGGTAGCAACAGGGGCGCGAGTGCATGCAGCATGCAGCATTTGAGGCCATGAGCCAATGAGGCTACTGCTCCGAGGATTTAGCACCCTGTGGCTGCCAATCTTTGAACATCGATCCCACAAGCCAAGCCCCGTCAAAATAGAGAGTACCCCTCTCCACAACCTTGCCTATGTAGCTGTTGACAAGTTAAGGTCCCGAGCTTTGTATGTTATGGTGCGTCCGTCCTTCTTGGTGACCTGCCAGTGCATGGCCAGCTGAACATGAAAAGGCAAGGGTGTGAAGAAACACAGCTATGTCTCCAAACACCCTGCTGCTCAACATAACCTTCGCTTCATCGTCTCAGCCATCCGCTCCCGATGCGCATTGCAAGTTCCCATTGCTCCGCTGAATAATGTCCAACGGCCCTTCGACAAACAATAAGAGCAGTGGGGCTTCGCTAAATCGAATACCTTGCTGGTTCCAGAAAGGAGGCATGTTCCCCCAGTTCGTACTTGCCTGTCAACCAGACCAGTACAACTCAGAACAACGCAAACATCACAGAATACCGGGGCTGACATCAACATGCTGGACCCATTTCTTTCCGAGCTCCAGATGGGCTATATGCATGTCAGGCCGTTGTGGATCTCAAGGCCCTACGGCTTCCACAAACCGAGGAGCACCTGTTTGGATCGACTTGTGATCTCCTCAATGCTGTTCATGAACATGTCAGCGACGATCGAAACCTTGGCATGGTAGCTTCAAGGCAACTCAACTCTCCTTTGTTGCTTCCAACAACTGTACCCAGCATCGACATGTACAAGGACTTCAGCGAGTTTGAGTAGCTCCCTTTGCATCGGCCCTCTATACGCCATGTCCGAAAGTCTAGAGATGCGAGATCTTTTGTCACCCAGCGCACCAAGCATTTGTTTGATGCATATCCGCCCCCCTTGAGGAGCCGACTCCTAGGAACATGTAGACCATGCCGACCTCAGGATCGCGAAAGTGCTGGAAGTGTGCCTACCTAATTTGAGATTTGATCATGGACTTCAAAAAATGTGACGTTCGACTCATTCTTCCTGCAAGGGCCATGGGGGAACGACCGGAGAACGTCTGTCCGGAGCAAGTCCGTATAAGCCCTATGAGATGCTGTCGAGCAGATGTTGAACGACTTATCTTCCATTTGCCGACCTCCATTAAAAATTCCAAACCTGAAGCCCGGTAAGTGCTGAGGCACGCACGCCATACAAAATGGCTCGCAGGGGCTGGTTCCACGCATACCTCAGCAGCTGGGCCACTCCCTCTCTGTACATGTATACACACATGTATATATCCATTATGGATATTTAGGGAAATATTCAGATACACCTACAAAAAAGGCATGTCAAAGCGCAACCACGAAGATAAATTACATGTCCATATGTGCTATATACGGTGTTCTGCACTACTGGGAAACCTCATGCAGATGATTCATGTCCGGGAGTCCACGCATGACCTGAACGTGCATGGCGCATGCTACATCGTCCTACAAGTTCGATGCGTCTGCACCCTGTACCTTTAAACCGAACAAGTCGACCTGAAGCAACCAACAAGATCTGGGGTCGCAACTCATTTGCGAACAAGGGCAGCAGACTTCCACTGCCTGCAGGATCAGCCCACGTGGCATGAAAACACCAGGGTCCTAGCAGGAACGTGCGTGCTGCGGGCAAAATGCTCGCAGCTGCTCAGGCAACCCGACTCCCATTTACCACCAGACTAGTAGTAACTACCCTTCATGACACTGGTATAACCGATAAAACTGTAGGTAAAGAGCGTTCCAGGTACTCCCTGTCCCACGTGCATCTTCGTCTTGGCCGGGCCCACCTTCGGCGGAACATATCGGAGGCTCCGCCAGACCTGTCATTCACCGGCCGTCTCTGAAGCTACATGTTCGGCCCTTGGCATCTATAGAAACCTGAGCCAAACGACCCTAGAACGACGAATCGCAAAAGCTGCTTGCACGTGTTGGTTGCCAGGCCCCATGCAGCTAGAGGTAGGGCCCGTGCTTGTACCTTCTAATGCAAGACGGGCACCCTCAAGAAACTGAGCCCCTGGCTAGCCATGTCTGGTAACAGAGATGAGCGCACGGACGGTCCTCAGCGCAAGGAGAGCTTCGAGAACCTTTGCCAAGTGTGCGAAGCCTCAATGGTGGTCAATGTGATTACTGTATCGGGCCGCAGCACCTCTTTTGATGAATTGCTACGTCGAGCCTTCGTCAACACGAGCCCAGAATCTGACTGCCAGGGGTCCGAAGCCTCTCGCAACTGAGGGCGATGCCAGTGGCCTTCACAGAGCAACGTGCTTTGGGACTTGCATCCGCCTCGGAATCGAGAGAGCACATGCCAACTGTGTATAGATTCGATTCGGTTACGCATGGCTACATGGAGCTTCTACAGGATCACTTGCATAGCAGCCACACTACACGCAGCCGAGGGTCCGACAGCTCAAAGTGAAATTCCAGAACACACCGGCCAGAGGAAAACAGTGCCCCTCTAATGTCGTGGTGGTCGTTAAAAGGTTGCTGTTCTGTTCTGTTTAAATGGTGGCTGCGCTCAGAGCAGGGTACAGCGGGGCGAGCTGGGTATGGGTCTGTGATGGCACAACATGCCCCAAGTTTGCGAAAGGCACTGTTGCAGGTCTGAGGAAGTCAATGTACTACCTTGGATACATCGCAACACAGACTGAGGTCTGTGGTCTACAACTCCTGCTGCGTGCTGTGGTGAGCACCATGCCGGCAGAGGCACGACGTGTGCAGTGAACATGTTGCTGCCCAGCCCCAAACACAAAAGGGAATCGGACCACCGATCCTCTTGTGGGAGTTTGCGCATCTAGTGGGGCCACTTCTGCAGCTGAAGCACTACCGAGCCACACACACACACCCGTTTTTTTCTCTCGAATGCTTCAAGTTAAGTTATGAACAGGCCCCATAGCCTCTGGTCATCGCTGATGCCTCGCCCTCACACATTCGACGCCCCAGGCTTTCGACTCCCGGCTGAACTGTTGCTTTAGCAGACCAAGGCTCAAGGGGGCACCGGCCTCTGTACAATGGCCGTCAGCTGAGGGGGCTCCGCCCCCGATTAAAGCGAGGAGGCATCCAGAGAAGCCCCCCCTCTGTGGTGCAAGAGGCCACCAGACCGATACTGCCAGGCGGGCCTCGAAAACCCAGCCTCGAGCCTCTTAAACCTTTCAACGTCCTCGGAGCAAATGAAAAGAAGCTTCGTACACAAATCCGAAAACCTTCGTAGAGTCTGCATTCTTCCTCTGATTCGGCAGGTTCCGAAGCTTTAAAGCGCGACTACCACGGCTTCAACATCGGAACAAGTTGTGGCCAGCGCGGTCTGGCGGCGCAAACCCTTCTACAACGAGGATCCGAGAGGGTTGAACTGAGGGTGTCCATCCGTCATCATCCATTTCATACGGAGGGTAAGCTTGAATCTCAACTTGAACAGCTGAACGGGTTCACCCTGTTCTGTTCGAGCTTTGTGCATCCCCTCCTGGTGCTTTCAAAGCGCATGCCCCAGGCTATAAACAGAAGTTGTCGCAGGGGCCTGGGCTGAATGTGTAATCGATGTAAGCTCTTTAGGCCGCAACTCGTTGCATGATTCCATCGCCGGTCAGGCCAGGCCCCTGCTCTGGCCCATCGCTTTCGAGCTCACTCTGCACGGTCCACCGCAACCGGGGCGCCCTGTCAGGGATTTTTCGGGCCCAGGGCTGATGAGGGCTCTTGCGCCCCCATCAAGGCTTTTCCGGGCAGGCTTCTCCGTCGGAAAGAGGAGGGAAAGCGCGTTTAGGGAAGGAGAGACTGTGTGACCTTGTCGATGCCTTGCAGGCTGCATTCACTATAAAATCGGGGTTCAGAACGACAGCTATGAAGGCGCCGAGTGGAATTCTGCAAGGCCATGCCTTCTGATCCAAGCTGCGAAGTCTAAAGATGCCAGGCCGAAAACGATCAAGAATTATTTGCCCCAAACTGCCGGAAAGCCCCGTAGCCTGCACTGCAGTTGCTGGTGGCGGTGGTGGCTGGGCCTGCGAAGAGTCTCAGAGAGACTGGAGCCGTTTCTTGGTACAAACTAACTCGCTGTGCTGGAGGAGCAAACAGGACGAGGAAACCCTCAGAGCCCCTGCTGAGCAGCTTTGCTGGACCCACCTGGACAGCAGCCATTGCAACCTGTGGGGCCTGCAGGGCAAGGTCTTGGTTGAAACCCCTGAAGCCCCAGTCAATTTCGAAGCTGAAGGCCACGGGCTTCATCCAGACTAGGATTCATCGTCTGCTTTAGGGTATGAGAAGACTGAGCTGAGCCTGCGCATCTGTTTAAGGCGGCGAGCACTTGGCGCGACCCTGAGTAGCCCTAACCTCTCGTATCGAATCTGTCTCATGTCCGGTCTGGTCTGGTACGGGGTTTGGGCTCAACTTATTGTCTACTGGCAAGGTGACAAAGACCTTCACATGACACAGCTGTGTGTCGCCTGCCTGCCTCCCCACACAAAGCTTTGTAACGGCGACTCCTTCGAATTCTAAGCAGCCGGAATCGGAACCCCACTTCCGTAGCAGCTCTGGCACGTCACACTTCCTCTGCGGCAGGTTACCAGGTTGTGACTATAGTATAACTATAGCTCGTGTGCCCAACCTCAACGTGTGGTGCCACGACTGGAGCCCGGTTGTTCGCAAGCTGGCCATAGCCTCTCGAGGTTAAAGGTTCGCATTCGTTGTTTGCTTACCTGTTTACGCACTTGGGGGTCCCCGGGCCTTGCTTGGCTTGGACTGAGGGAGTGCTGAGCCGCTTGCATTTATGCTCATATTTGATAATACTAGTTAATTACTTTATCTATCCATCTATCTACATTTTCTGTGTACATCGCGCAGTGCTTAGTGAAGAACAAGCACCTGCAAGCACCGCGAGCGGGAATCGTGGACAACTTCAACCTACCTGCATGGGTTCCTTACGGGCATGGTCGGCTTGTCGGAAACCCAGCCGCATGGAACCTCAAGACGTTGCAACGTCAACACGTGCCTTGTCCCAGCTTGCCGTAGAGATCGCTTCCTTGGTCTTGGAACTCACAGGTTGCAAATTGGGTGATTGTCCGTTGCTTGTTGATTACTGTGCCTTCCTTGCTTTACTTACTCGGGCTTCGGCATCAGCTTTAGGAGGCAACAAGCGCAAAATGCAGTGTGCAACGAAGCTTAGAGGCTGAGATTCAGGGAACCAGACACAGAAAAGGAACACGCGATAAGACTGCTAACTGCAGCTGAACCACCCCACCAGCAGCCGAGGCAGCTCAGGATAATCACCGGCACCACGAGGAGGAGCTTGACGGCCTCAGCTTAGGTTGCTGCTCGGGATGGATAAGAAGGCTTGGGCCACCTCTTGCCACAGCTCTTGCCAGAACATGGCATAGCTCCGCCAACGTCATGCTTTAGTAAGGTTTTGTCTCGGCGACCCACGTTAAGAGACTGCTACAGGGATCTTTTGTCACATCCTATACCTATAGGATCCTGAGAGCACTGCTGGCACAACACAACCTTTGGCCAAGTGGTCTGCCGCCCGTTTTCTCCGAAGGAAGCCTGGGGTGGCGACCATAAAGGTGAGGAGCTTTGGCATCAGCTCCGGAAGAAGAAGGCTGGCCTCCAAAAGGCGAGCCATCAGACGCAGCACAGTCAGCACGTCTTGCCTCAACGCCTAGAAGTACGCAGTAGGTGAGCCATAGCAAGCCACATGCAATGCAGTGGCCTGGTGGATCACCTGCATACCCTTCCTTGGCTGCTGATACTTTGCTTCCTGGGTCTGCTGCGACCAACAGCCAATAGTCACTGGTAGTAGCTACAAAGCTACAAGTAGCTTGGACGTCTTGCCAGTACAGTATGGCGCTTTGTATGGCCTTATGCTGGTGAGGCCGTCGCACCACATGCAGACATTACAGCATTGCGAAACCACAGCTCGCTTGGAAGCCTCAACAAAGCACCAGAAAGGCTGCAGATCACACCAAGGGTCTTGTCTGGGTGGCAGCTGGAAATTGGATCCTGGGGCATCGGGCCCATTGCCTCCGAAGAACGTCGCTCCCACTGAGTTGAACCGGGTTCGTTCGGGAGCCTTTTTGGGGTGGCGTTTGGGATGTCCCCCCCTTTTTCTACCAGTCCTTAATAGTGATTAGAATGGGGGGTGGGTACTATAATTAATCCCTCTTTAAGAACTGTTTAGTAGAAGTGGGAACATCCCAAGGTGGCCTGTATGTGACCGTGATCGGTTGTAGGCTGCTGCAGGATGCCTCGTATTCACCAAATCCAAGAGGTTGAGTAGCTGCCTTACAAGCTGCCTTTACGGATCATATGCCCAATACAACTGCACCTCCCACCAAAGCTAGTTCAGCGGCTCTTCACAACTCTGCCAGAACTCGACAAGGCCCGAACCCTATGATCTCGGCCTCCTGTGTAAATTTCTGGCCCAGACAAACCCCATGATGCCACAATGTACACCTAAGCCTCAGCATGCCCGCTTTTGCGCTAAACCCCTCCACCTTACAACACGCAACTAAACCCACCAAATAGGCATCCAAAGAAGCTTTCAACCCCTACTACTCCTCCCAGCCCGAATATTCAGTCATTGAATTTCGAGGTAACTGCTCCCGAAGCTCCAAAAGCCCTGATTCGCCTGAACTAAACCCGCCCCTACAAACCCCCAAGCACAACAAGCACCTCTGTTAGGCCGCTGTCATCCCAGGTGGGGAGCTCCCTCCAGCTCCGTCTGCGTGGTTTAGCAGGTGATGTTGACGACGACGACGACGACGACTACTACTACTACTACTACTACTACTACTACTACTACTACTACTACTACTATTACTACTACTACTCCTGCTACTGCTGCTGCTACTGCTACTGCTACTGCTACTACTACTACTACTACTACTACTACTACTACTACTACTACTACTACTACTATTACTACTACTACTACTACTACTACTACTACTACTACTACTACTACTACTACTACTACTACTACTACTACTACTACTACTACTACTACTACTACTACTACTACTACTACTACTACTACTACTACTACTACTACTACTACTACTACTACTACTACTACTACTACTACTACTACTACTACTACTACTACTACTACTACTACTACTACTACTACTACTACTACTACTACTACTACTACTACTACTACTACTACTACTACTACTACTACTACTACGACTACTACGACTACGACTACTACTACTACTACTACTAATACTACTACTACTACTCCTCCTACTACTGCTACTTCTACACCTACCTACACATACAGTACACCTACACTAGACTACCAATGGACCAAAGTCTAACTGATTTGGATGGGCTCTGGCGAGGAAGGTCTCGGGTTTGTAAGACTGCTGCCAGTATAGGGGGCCGTGCACCTCGATCTCTACGGAGCCTTGCGAAACCCATCTTGCATCAATGGAGGCTCACGATCTCGGGATGATCCCTTTGGTGCTCTTGTATGCTGTGAAGCACGGACTTGACAAAAGTTTCGAGGGCCGTGTGGCCGCGCAGCATCCGGGAGGGGAGAGCGTACCCCGTACACCCTATACACGCCCTAGGCTGCAACCGCTCTCCCAAGCCGTTCATGTCACACAAATGTCGGAAACCCCGGCTCCTCATGCGGGCTGAGGGGATCTGCTGATCAAAGTCGAACCTGGTTCCGAGGCTGGAGTTCTCTTCTTGTTTTTTGCCGACTGCCTAGTTGGGGTAGACCACGCGCTGCCCAGGTTTTTACGGCTTCATTTGCCCCGTGCCATCTACGGACTGATTCAGGGCGCCGGGAGGCGGCTTCGCAGCTCGGGGAGTGGTATCAAGGGTTTAGGGTTTCCGGTCCTAGGTAAGATTGTCAAGGGCTTTGGTCAGAGTCTCGAAGCATACAACTGCAAGCGGCGAGCGGCAAGACAAGCATGGTTAAGCGCATTTGTTATTCTTTAGCATTGATCTTCTGATTATTATGGTCATCGTGCTAATAATTATAATGGTTACTGTAAGGTACTTTATTATCGTCACTTATGATTATGGCATGCCTCAAGAGGCTTCGCGCTCAGAAGGCCTCTCCAAGATCTTCCTTCCCTCATCTTCCCTCGCATCCCGCATCTGACAGCCGACTGTCCCAGGCCCACGCCACCCCCAAAGTTTCATCCTTGAATTCCAGGTCTGAACAAAGAGAAGCAAACACTCTCAAGCCCGCAACCACCCCAAGCAAAAACTCGTTGCTCGCTTCCTGAACGCGCAACCTACCGGAGCAATGGGCCGCTGTAAACTCTGTGTGAACCCTAATTTCAGTCCTTTTGCGCCCCAAAACCTTGTAGAGACCTGAGACCCAGAATCGACGCTGGGCCCGCTGACCCTGGCAATCCGCCATGTTCCGCGAAGGACTGAAGGCGCCGATCCTCTGGCTGTTCCTCGTCCTGAAGATTAGGTCAGGTGTTTATGGGGCTTATTTTACCTTGGTTTTGGTTAAGGAGCTGGTAGGGCTTTTCAGACTTTAGAGAAGGTGTAATATGGGCTCGCTCAGCTGGTAGGGAAGCAGATCAAGAATTGCACTTTTGGATTCCTTGTTCTACTGCCTCCGAGAAAGATAAAAGGGTCACTTGCTCGACTCCCAAGGAGGGAGTCGACTCTGGCTCAGGGGCAATTATTGGCATTCTTATGCTGCCATTCGTATATTTTCGGGTATACTGTATTTATGTTCTTGCAACCTTATTTTTGAGGAACATTCACATGAGTACACTGCTATAGTCGGGCAATTCTACTAGCTCTAGGGTTTCGAGCTCTGGGATTCGCACGCTGTTCCACCCAGCTGGTCAGTGGCTTTATGCTTGGGATGTCGGGGCATGCAAGCTTGGTCTAGAAAATTCTTGGCAGAATGGATGCATGTTCTAAACTCTCTGAAAATGTTTTAAAATACATAAACAAATGAACAAATATAAATATAAATATACATATAATTGTAACATACATATAAACATAAATAGAAATATAGATATAGATGTAAACATAAATATAAATATAAATATACATAAAAATATACATATGAATACGTAATAAATAAAGATATATATATATATACATATATACATATATACATATATACATATATACATATTATCATATATATATATATATATATATTGTATCTGTAAAACATGTACACAAATAAAAAAGAAAAAACAATATGTAACGTGTACATACCAAGAGATAAAAAAAGAATATAAATAAATATGAATATACAGATATATATATATATATATATATAATAAGTATACATGTACATCGAAACGTGACAACAACCATTGATTTGGCTGCGAGTGTTGTTGGGGCTCGGGAATTGGACGGTTCCAACCCTTTCACAAAAAGGCCTCTGAATCGCAAGGCTTCCATCCCCACCAGCTGATCGGAAACCCATGGGCCTCTCTGAGGCACCCGACACGACCCTCTACGAAATCCGAATGCGACCCAAGAGTACAGCCGCCTCGGCTTGGCCAGCCTCGTCCTCTCAGGGCTCGCAGTCTCAGTGCATGGGTTTCGGGCTTCGGGCGAGGCGGTTTCATCAGACGGGCTCAGTGCGCAGCGAACGGAACTTTCAAGGTCCAGAAGCTGAACTTTTCGACAGTGGTGGTGATCTCTGAGATGCTGAATTTCAGACTTGGCAAGAGCATCTCCCGTAAACATGCACCGCTGCGCTGCAGGCAACAACAGTGACATCAGCTGATGAAGAACTGACGGATTCCTTCATGATGCCGCAAGACAACTGTCTGAAAGAATCTGGATTTCTGCACGGCTCTGTTCAGCCTAGACAGCCACCCCCCCCCCCCACCAGTCCAGACACTAGGAGGCGAATGAGATTCGGACCCTCAATGATGATAGTTTGCCATGGAACCCTAAACGCACAATAGACCGTACCCGATTCTCTTCGAGCTAGTTAGAAACTAATAAGAATGCCGATTGACCGCTTGCGGGGTCCATCATGTCCGCGGCGACACCGAAGTCCTCAACATCAGCCTTCGACCCTTCAGCATTCACCTGGAGGGATTTGGCTTGGGTCGAGGGATTTGAGGTTTCATCGAGACTATATAGCTATAATAGAAGTTGTTTGGTGGTTGGCTTGTACCGTACGTGGACGTGAGTGCCGACGCTTCTGCATCTGAATGACTAAACAGAAACTGCAAGTCGCTGCCTCTGCACTACCATAGGGCCGCGAGGTTTCGACGCATTTAAGCTTCATCTCAACGGCCATTTCCATTGACTCAAAGTATCCCTTAAGGTCACGATCCGACTGAAGTATCCGGGGCCCTGCGCCTCCTCCACCAGTGGCTCAGGAGAGGGCTCTTCGGCCCAAGCCTCGGCCGTGTTTTGAAGGGGCTTGGGATTAGGGTTGTCGTGCTTGCAACGAAAATTAAACAAGTAAACGGCGACTGCCTGGTGCCAAGGTCTTGAAATCGGGAAAGACATGTGTTCTTATCCCTGGCCTTTGATGGGTTTGAGTTCATGCTCAGAAGAGCATGTTCATGCAATGTTCAAAAATGGATGCCCTTCTTGGGTGTCCGATGTGAAGTCTTATTTCCAGAGCTTGGCAGTGGGATCCTGCCTTCATCTCTTTTCAGCTTAAGGGCTTCCGCATCTCAGCTCCCCGGGTCAAAGGCTTAACATAGCTACCAGCAAGGCCACGTCTCGCCTTGTTGCTGATTGTTTGTCTTGGCCTTGTTACTCCAGCAACAATCCACTCACACCTGATTCGACTTCTTATGACTTCTTCACACTCGCACAAGGCATGGACTTAACCGCCCTGCCCTGGCATGCTACTGCAAATCACACTGCTTCGGAAAGCGCCTAGGACCTATGCGAAAATGGGGACCACTGGTCCATCAAGAAATCTGGCAAGATGCGTTCGGGCGCCCAGGGAAGCCGAACGCTGCGCCGGGACTGCCACCACCACTAGCACCACCACCTTGCCAGGCAGGGTTGGGCAGCACAGCCACTTACCTGATCATGGTTCGCACCCTGGTCTTGACTTGACTTGATTTTCTCTGGGGGCGCAGATTTGTGATTGGCGATGAAAGTTCTCATGCATCTCAGCCCCTGTGTCCACTATGCAGAAAGGCTCTCAAGACCCTCACCCTGCACTTGCCTCGAAGAAACATGGGGGGCATAGGAGGCTCGAAAGGAGATGACACAGCTTCCTGCCATGAGAAGCCGCACGAGGTTGGCCCCGTTGTCGTGGTTGTTGCTCTTTCTGCTATCGATCTGTTTAATTGGTGTCCCGGCGCTGCGGTTTTGTTGCTCTCCTGCTACTGCCGCCGCTGTCGCCGCTGCTGCTGCCGCTCCAGCCACCGCTGACGCCCGAGTTGTGGTTGTTGGTGTCGCCGTCGCTGCTGTTGCGGTTGTTGCTGTAACTGTATATAATTGTTGCTGCTTGGATGCTATTGTTTGATCTGGTGTTGATGATGCTGCTTCTATTGCTGTCGTGGTTACGTTTGTGGTTCCGCTTGTGGCTCGTCGTAGTGGTGGTTGTAGTGGTGGTTGTTGTGGTGGTCTTGGCTGCTGCCGCCGTTGCCGTTGTTCCGTTGTTGTTGCTGCTGTCGTTGTTGCCGTTGTTGTGATGGACAAATTCTCGCCATTGTGCCTGACCAAAACGTCAACGCGACTTCTACAGCATGAGCAACGAAGCTAGGTGTGCATTCTATTTCTCTTGGCGACTTCTATGCTGCAAGCCCAAAATGGCAAAAAGCCTATGCGCTTTACCACGCATGGGATAGCCATGATATGGCAGCAGCAGTTGAGCGCAGCATTCGTAACAAGAAAGGTGCAAATCGTAGCAACGCTGCTTGAAACTTGCTCGGGCCTGTCATGCATTAGCACGCATACGCGCACGCACAGGCACGCACACGCACGCACGCACGCACGCACGCCCGCGCACGCACGCACGCACGCACGCACGCGCACGCACACAGACACACAGACACACAGACACACAGACACACAGACACACAGACACACAGACACACAGACACACAGACACACAGACACACAGGCGCAAAACAGCGTCAGCTCATCAGCGCCATGTCCTCCTTGCACTTGAGCATGACTTTGGGGCCTGGCATTCTTTCACTAACAGTTGCCTTGGATGAGCTGGCGACCCCCGCAGATATGTAAGCCCCAGGCAAATGTCGGGATACCTTGCGTTGCCCGGAAAGCGCCTCAGCTGCTCAACAGGACTCTGCTGTCTTGTCTCCCATGATCTCCCATGGACAGCCTCCCTGAATTCTGAAATTGAAATCACCAGCCCTACAGTTCCCAGCCATGTGTGCTTAGGGTGGAGCTGCAAGTTCCATCGCCCCCAAGAATACAAAAAGGAGAGGTGATCTTCAGGGTGCTCAGGGATGCCCTGAAACAACTCAGACTTGAATTTCACGAGCCATGCCACTGGTGGTACTCACCAGGCCAGGTTCCGGCCGCCAGGCAGTCGACAATCAATGCCTTGGTGTGTCTCTGCCTTAGAATTCTACTAAAATTATCAAGTAGCTGCGTATAGCGATCCTTCTCAACGCTTGCTCCATGACGTACAACGCGCTTGACGTAGACAGGGGAACTCTTATTAACAACTCTCACAATCCGCCTCTGAAATCTCACTCTCCCTCCTCACCTGCTTCCGCGCTGGGGAGAGATCTGCAGGCCTGGGCTTTTTGCAGATGGGGGGCGATCCGCTTGAGGTAGTTTTGAAGGACTCCTGCCCTCAAAAGTGCTTCACGACCCTTTTTAACCCTAAACCCTAAACCCTAAACCCTAAACCCTAATTATTAGTTCCATGGCGGGGACTCGCGCACGGCAGGCAAGGCTCGGGAACTACATCGCTTCAGCGAGCGTGAACTAAGTTGCAGCAGGCAAGATTGAAAGCTGCTTCTCAGTCCTTTTTTTCAGGGGCACGTGCCAAGCTTGAGCTCGATGTTGGTAAGTGTACAAGTATATGCTACACAGGCAAAGCTCGACTCACGCACGCTGTGCGCAGTTGCAGCCGTGCCAATTACACACAGAGCAGGATTCAATCAGCGCCGGACGCCCGCTCACCGGCGGACGCCCACCTGAAACTGAGAAGCCACACGCTGTCGGGTGGAGGTCCTCATCCGCACCGAAAAGGGAGCAGCATCAACCACTTTCTCGATGTCGCCTTTGCACCGCATCACTCGTGATGCCGGAAAGCAAGATCTTTGGACTGACGATCTGCTCCGCCTGAGCGTCAGTCCAGAGTTCTTGCTTTCCTGCATTACGAGTGATGCGGTGCAAAGGCGACATCGAGGGGTAGCAGAGCTCGTCGAGCGCTGCAAAATTCTTCAGTACTGCCAAGGCAGAGGGCGCGTCGAATCGAGCGGCACGACATGTACCCTCTTCCAGGCCTGCCTCCCTCGCCACATCCACTTCGATCTCGAGGGCTGCTATCAGCTGAGCCTCTGCGTCTTGCCTTGTTTCCTCTTCTTCTTTGGCAAGGACACCGGCTCTCCCCTCTCGGAGTTCCGCACGCTGCAGCGAGCTCCAGGAGTCCGGGAGCTCGCGGCAGCGGCGCAGCACCGACAGGAAAAAGCCGGAACCCATGTGCGCCCTGGAGGATTGGGCTGCAAGTCCCTGCGTTCATCATCACGTCTTCTCGATGGCACCTTTGAACTGCACTTCACATTTTGCTGTACTCCACGCCCCACAACTTGCCTAAGTTCCGACTCAAGCTGCAGCCGTGAGCATCCCTTCTGTCACATCCGAATTCCTTCCGGATGTCTCGAAGCATCGCCTACCTGGCAGACTTCTCCTTCAACAAGAGCCCCCTTTTTGCCGTCTTGCTCGTCGACCGCAGGCAGTACAGAGGCTGCACCCTCCGTTCGAACAAGGTGAAAGGAGTCTGCCGATTCTACACATTCTAAGTACCCTCAGGAGCTGTCACCTGCAGCTGCTAGTTTTTAAGCTGGCGCTGTTTGGCGTCCCGGTTCACGTCCCAGTGCTGCAGCTGCGAATCCCCACCATCTTCAAGGGCAACTAGCGGTAAGTAGCATGCTGCAAAGACTCTCGAGCTCCATGCCTGAGTAGGCTATTTCAACCCACCAGTTGATGCCATGCCGATATGGAAGCTACAAGTATAATTTAAGCTTGGACCTTGAGCCATTGCCATTGCACGGATTGGGGCACCGGGCTACAGCTTCAGGATGCTGTGTCGGATACGAACTACTCCCAACATCTCAAGTCTCCAGAAACAAACAGGAAACACGCCATCTTGTGGTGCTGTTGAAGTCCCTGCGCTGCAGGCAAGCTTCAGGTGGGAGCACTGAACCGGATCACACGCCTCCAGGTAGGACTCAATTCCTGAAATGCACACACGAGTCTGTCGCTGCACGACCTAGCAGCTTCACCCTACATACGGCATCGCGCTGCCCTTCAACATCAGATGCTACGAACCATCTGCTTGGGGGCAGCCTTCCAAGGCGCAGACTAGAAAAAATTGGAGCTGAAGCCGCTTTGCTAACGACACTACCAGACACTCTGTCGTATGGCCTGGTGTAGCAGCAGAAAGCATCACAATGATGATGACCTGAGTGGTGAAGGTCATGCGTCGAGCCCAATCAAATCGGAGCCACAACCTCCTGGTCCAGACCACCTGTATGCATGCCCTGTGCCTGCGTAGCAACTTTATCAAGAGTCCCACGAAAGGCCTGAGCCTCAGCCATGTAGCTGTAGAGTGCAGCTGCACTGCAGGCCCACACAATCTTCACACCCGAATAATGAGGAAACCTGCCAATCTTAGGGATCCGGCCATGGTGATGAAGCCCAGGCTTGCGCAGCTGCAGTGGAAGGCGTTGCAGCAGCAAAAGCAGCCAACCAAGCCTGAGGCTTATGGAAAAAGAGAGGCGCAAATAACAAGCAAGTGCGATTGACCGAGGGCGTGCACTAGCTTGCGCTCGCAACTGGTTTCGCTCCTCGATGCCCTTGCTCTACAGAACAAGTGCTCACGCCCGAAGTAGTCAGGCAAAACCTGATGGTGTTGATTTGCCTGTCTTTGCCTTCCACGCACGCCTGTAGGGGCATGTTCATTCGGTACGTCGAGGCAGTTAAGAGAAAGGATGCCCGTTCTAGTCAGCGTGCGACCCAAGACTACCTCCGAGCAAATCTTATAGGATATCCGCTTCACTTAACCCCATCATGCAGCCCAGGAAGCCTTGGCTGTCTTGCTGTGCACCGATGTAGCCGCAGAAGGGCACCAGCCTGGATCCCATGTCCGACCCTTTCCCAACTCATCGCTGCATGCGTCACGTCCCAGACTGTCATTACACTGACATCGGTTGCCTCACATGTTGCTCACTCGATTCCACGAATGCCTACAGCCTCAGCTAAGCAGTTATAAAGCAGAAGGAAATATCCCCATATATGGTGCAGCGTCGCTGCCTCGCCCACCCCCCCCCACCCTATGGTACCCCCCCCCCATGGCCCCCCCCAAATTCTTTCCCCGCCCCGCCCCCCTGTGGTTTGGGCCCCGTGTGGTTGGGGTTTGGGTTTGGGTTTGTTTAGGGTTTAGGGTTTAGGGTTTAGAGTTTAGGGTTTAGGGTTTAGGGTTTAGGGTTTAGGCGGGGTGGGGAGGGGTTGGGGGGAGGGGGGGGGGGGGGATACCATGGGGGGGGGGGTGGGGGGGGGTACCGACACGGGACACGGAACCATATATCCCCCTCTCACTGCGCGCATCTCAACGCCCTGAGTACAAGCCTCGCTGTCAAACTTACCCCTTCCCACGGTCCCACAACTACCAATTAAATATGATGGGAAACGCTGTCCCACGCAGTAGTTGTTGCAACCCATCCTTTTTTTAATCCTTCTTAGCCTCGACTCTCAACGCAGCTGCATGCCCTTGCGCGTTGCGACGCGCCAGAAAGTCGGCGAAGCTCGGGTGAGATTTGTTCTTCTTAAGCAGGAGAGGGTAGGTGCTGCTGCCCTTCTTGCTGCTGCTGCTGCTGCTGCTGCTGCTGCTGCTGCTGCTGCTGCTGCTGCTGCTGCTGCTGCTGCTGCTGCTGCTGCTGCTGCTGCTGCTGCTGCTGCCACCGCCGCCTCTGCTGCTGCGGCTTTTGTCGACTTTTTGTTTGTTGCTGTTACCCTTGCTGTTGCTGGTCGTGGTGGCGCTGTTTCTGTTGCTGTTACTGGTGCGGCTGCTATTGTTGCCAGTCATTATTTGTATTGACATTGCCGCTGCTGTTGCCGCTGCTGTGGCCGTTGTTGCTGCTGCCCTGCAGTTGTTGCAGTTGTTGCTGTTGTTGCAGTTGTTGCTGTTGCTGCTGTTTCTGCTGCTTCTGCTGCTGCTGGGCCAGAGATGGCTTTGCCCATCTATGCATGCGCAACTTCTTGCACGCGCCACGTGCTGCCCAGTGGCAAACCCAGGATGATGGAAACGGTCACGCCGGGGATCATGCCTGAGAGCAACACGTGATGTTGCTGGCATGTCAGCAAGATCCTAGCAGCGATGACCTAATTTTGACTGACCTCCTTACTGAGCGGCTGCGTAGCTCTGCACTCTCCCATGTACTGTCTGCAGGCTTCCAGGGTCCAAAGTGTTTCGATGGTTTGCAGCTGCAGCTGCCGACAAGGAGGCAGCAAGGGCTACATGGGATACATGTCAGGGGAGTCTTGACGAAAAGGCATTGAAGACTCGGAGGAAGGACCTTCAGCAGGACGAAAGAACCTAAACGACCTTCCAGGCAACAGGACATGTCAGTCCAAGCGACGCAAAAGAAGCTTGGCAAGGACCGGGCCCCCCTTCACGTCGGTGACAGAGCGAATCCTTACATCTTTGGGGTTGCGTTTGGCCACGGGCACGCAATGGAATCTACATCTATCTCCCCTCTCTCTCTATATATGTATATATATATATGTATATCTATCTATACATGTCTTCATATGCGTATATATATATATAATGCACACATACGCTTCTTCTGTGCAATTCTGTGTATCTGCCATGAATGAATGATTAGATGCATACAGAACCTGCGCACGAGCGCGTGCCAGCAAGGTTGCAGCATGCTATAACAACAAGAGGACCCTGCTGTAGAGAAAGGCGAGCAGCTGTTCCAGGGCGGTCTCAATGGCGGCCGCGTCGAACACATACTGCACAAGCGCGTTGACCACGACGTACATTGCAATTATGGCCTCAGCAACTTCATACAGTAGCAGCCTGTATGAAGCTCTACCACGATGCATTCCATAATCCGAAGCCAAGTTTTGAGCTCGAACGGCCCTATCTAGGCCAATCTAGGCATCAATACTACTACTAATAATAATACTAATAATAATAATAATAGAGCAGCGTGGAGCTTAAATTGCAGGCAACCGGCAGAAAGGAACAGAACTCGGCGCTTCATCTCGTGTTTGTTGCGAGCATCTTCCACCTGCAAGAGATCAAGAGATCTGCACTTGTCTTCGGCACCCCTTGTGCTGCAGAAGCTGTACATCCAGCAAGGAAACGGGCATCCCAAATCAAGGCGGACCATGAAACTTGAAGCTTGAAGGGCGAATAAGAATATTTCAGAAACCTCAAGACTGCCCCAGATTGGGCCTGCTGGACCTCAAAGGCCGTCCCACCCACCGGTGCTGGTCCCTGACGACTTAAAGCTTCGGTAGTTCCACGATCTAGGAATTTAGAGGTAGTTAGTTGATTTGAGGTAACTTGCATCCAACCCAACCTATGAAGCTTTGAGACAGCAAGGTGGTCGAAGCCACCTACACTATCTGTCTTGTGCCCTCGTTGCTTTGGGAGTTCTTGGAGAAACCGCCGTGGGCCGGGCCCATTTAAGAAACAAGCTGGCAGTGAACCGCTGATACACCCCCAAGAAGGTGCGCATGGGGGTTTACGATATTAGGGGGTACCTTATTGGGGTCCTTTTTATAAGGGAATCCTAAGCCTACTATTTGTCAGGGTCCCCTATTTTCGTAAATCTGCGCAGAAGGAGAGAGCGGGAGCATGGCAGTGGCCGTGGCCTGATCAGAGAGAAGTTGGACGTCGCGAGCTGTCTCCCCCTGGATCATGATTTCTGCCAGGTACAGGCAAAGACCTTCGGACGGGTTTTTTGTTCAGCATTTGCTTGGAAGTGTTTGGGTGCCTGTTTTTTGATGTTTTTGTTTCTTAATTCTATTTTTTTGGGGGGATGGTAGAAAACGAAAGGGCTCCAGATACTCTGTGTTATGGACAAACTTCAGTTCTGCATTAAACCGCATCCGCTTCCGCTTCATCGGTTTTTAACGCCATCCGTATAGGTGTCCCTTTGCATGAAGCACGTGGGGCCCTCAGATATCGGACATCCCTAGAGCCTTTGAACCGGAACTGAGGAACCTTGAACTATTCCTTATACATGATCGTACACGGTATTTGTATATATGTATATGTGTATGCATACCTACGATCATGGTGCCTAATGATACTAGTGATCCTTGATATTTGTGGGTATGTTCACTTATTCATTCATTGATCTCCTTTATCGCTTGCGACTGTCTTTGAACTCCCTGGCTAACTCCGATGAACCCAGGCGCCCGTGAGAAGCTCAGTCCGTGGCCCGGGTGGGCAGACAGAGAGGCCAATAAAATCGATCTCCGAGCCACAACAATCGCGCGTAAGGGCTGCTCGGGTTCGGGTTGGGGGGGTGTCGAATCGTAACTTACTATTCCTGTACCTTCCCCGCACACGGCAGGCGCAGTGCGTGTTCCGCAGTCGCCAACACGGCCAAAGACTGTCGAAAAAACGCCAACTTGCCGTTCAATGGGCTCGCCTGACTGTGAGTATCAAGGCCTGACTCTTGCAGCTCATCCTATGGGAATCCTTCGCCTGGCAGGTTTCTGGGCCCTTTGTTCCGGAGATGAGACACTAGTAATATATATATATATATGTAGTATAGATTCGGTTGTTCTGTTCTGCTGCTGTGAAAAAGAACAAGGCTGTGCCACCACCGCGGCATCATGGCAGCTAGACCTTTTCTCCTTGGGGTCGGCGCTGCGTGCCTCTCACGGCTACCATGCTCGTTCCGGGGGCTCCAGTATGATTCGGAGATTCGCCGATCCGATCTACTCCAGGTGGTCCAAAGTCGCAGCCCTCTACAACTCGAATGAGCTGGAGATAGAAGCATTGAAGTGGGCCCCCGGATCCGTGGGCATAGGCTGCCCGAGCTAAGAATCATCATCTGCCTAGTGAAACTATGCCTCGCCGCGCCGCACGCGGGTCTATTTCGCCCAGCCTGGCTCTACAACGATGCGATGTGAAGTGCACTCTGGGCATGTCTTGTCTCTTGTCAATCTTCTCATCCAAGAAACATCGTGGCACGTTACGTTGGGTATATTGCTATACTACTATCTTACTACAGTACTACATTGCTATGTTCCTATATTCCTATATTCCTATATTCCTAAATTCCTAAATTCCTATATTACTATACGTATGATTCTGGGAAATGGCTCGGCCTACTGGCCCCTGTAGGCATCAGTCTGGACGTTGAACGCCTCGCGAGCTGGCTCCTGGCGCGCATGTCGTGGGAGCGAAGCTGGCTGCAATTGTGTAGACCGCAGCCGATTTTGGCTTCCTGTCAACTAGGGCAGCAGCACGACCACTACGATCTGAGATCGCATCCCAACATTCTTCCATGGAGCAGCTGAAAAGGTAGTGGACAAAACCAGAGCGAAACAGCAGAACGTTCGGAAGAGATGCCTCTGCAAAAAGACGTCCCCTGAGCCGAACCCTATTTAAGGCCCACCGAAAGCTCAATCCAACGCCCCGCCTCCTGCATTCATCACCAAACCCTGAATCTCCAAGCAGGCCAGCACCGCTCGCACCCAGAGTTGCCAGGCATCCGTGGGAACAGGGGGCTCTGGCGCCACATTCTTGAACTCTTCTAAGAGCGCCTTGGCATGCGCTTCCTCAGTTTGCCCAAGTCAGCTCTTGAGCTACGAGCAACTGTTTCTTCTGAATGCATGCTGCGTTTTGGAGGTCGGCAACTTGCACGCGGCCGTGGTGGAACACTTGCGTGGTAATTGGGAATCTGTTGTGGAGTTCTCCTGCCCCTTCATTCACAATAGTAGGTCACAGGAGATATGGAAAGAGCTGCTGAAGAGGCCAACAGCATGACAGGCTCTACGGTTTACGTTTAGGGTACAGGTTCGATCTGCTACGCCCCGAGCACCCAGAACTCTCCAGATGCGTGAACGAAGAGCCAACGAGCTTTGCCATGTGCAGCCGCGAAGCTGCTGCCGCAATGCGCTGGTCCTGCTCCTGAGCGCAAGGAGGACACGACATTCAACACCACACAACAATATGTATACATATGCATATAATATATATATATATATATATATCACCCAACCTTTTCTATATATATTATGACTTCATGAAGAATGAATTAGTAGATCTATGATCTATGTCTATATATATACATATCTATATGTATATATATATATACATGTATATGTATATGTATAATAATATACATATGCGGAAAGGGACACACAGACACACACACACACACACACACACACACACACACACTCGCTCTCTATATATATATATGTATATATACATATATACATATCATATATGCTATGTTGCGCCCGAAAGAAACACAACTGTCGCGGTGGATCATGGGTCAAGGTGAGAGGGATCAAGACTTGTAGCCCTTACGTTGTACCCCTACAGGCTTCCCTGACTTTTCTCCTAGTCAGGTCCTCATATTGCCTTAGGTGGCAAAGTCCCGTGACAGGGTGGCCGCATATGAACCAACTAAGTGACTAAGGTTTTCGAAGCGGCTTGTTTGTCCGGATGCCACTGAATGCCAAAACACCAGTAGCCCTCGTCAGGATTATCAGTTCCTGTTCCTGATCAAGCGGCTTCACGCTGTCGGAGCAACTCGCGCTTTTCCTTCTGCAGCTTCAGCATCGACCTGGGTAGGTGATTCTGATTCCACTTCTGTGGTTGTGCTTGTGCTCCTGAGCAAAAGCAACCGCTTGCTGAATAAACTGCATGAGACCATGAACACCAAGAACATGAAATAGTTACAGCGTGCCGCAACAAACCTTCCCCTCGGCTCCGCCATGAGCTGTGACATCCCTGCGGCCGCGCAGCGACTCGTCTGTCGCAGCCTTGTCCTGACAAAGCTCTCAGTTCAGTGCTTAGAAACCCCTGGGCCCAACCTCGAACATGCATAAGGCGCCTGAAAAATTTCTTATCGAAGCAATGCATATTCCAACATCCCTTAGGCCCAACATTGGCTGAACACGCCGACGCATGACACAACAGCTTGCAGCACTGAAGGCAGCCCACAAGCCTAGCCGAACTTGGGGGCTCATACCGCTAAGGCACACAAAAGCCCCGCTGCAGAAAGAGTGATCAGTGTTGCAGCATCCATAGGTGCACAAGGCAAGTCAGGAGCCAACAAGTTTCTGGGAGGCTGGATCTTGGACAGAAGATATGATAGCGAATGGCCCAAGTAAGCGGCTGAGGATGATTGAAACAACATTAAAAGAACTGCTTTGCAGTTACAAAAGGTGCGCTTCGTGGGAGATCCCGGTACCCTAAACCCTAAACCCTATAAACCCTAAACATCCCTAAACCCTAAACCCTAAAGCTGTTCGCATCTGGACTTCAGGCCTTGTACTCCGTCATCTGCTGTCGGACAGCCTGGGGCAAGTACCCCAACACTGAGCCCAAGAACTGGTCGCAGGGCAACCCCACCAATTCTGAGAACCCATCACTTGCAGCATATAGCAGGAAGATTGAGGTGACCCAAATCATGTTGTCTTTTGAGTTTCAGGAAAGCCGCGAACCGAACGCAAACCGGAACCGAACCGCCAGGAACCGCACGCGCGAAGGAACCGTGTGAACCGTGTACCGCCGAAAGCGCGACAAACACGAACCGCCATGGAACCGAACCTCAAGCCAAGGGCTGGAGGGGCTTGGAGCCAGGTTTGGAGGGGCTGTGGAGGGGCTTGGAGGGGCCGGAGGGGCTGGAGGGAGATGGAGGGAGATGGAGAGAGATGGGGGGAGGGGTGGGTGATGAGGGGGGCTGGATGGAGGGGGCTGGCTGGATGGAGGGGGGGGGGGGGTTTGGCACCCGAACCGAACCGAACCGCAAGCCGCAGCGAACCGCATGAACCGGAACCGTTCCAGAGTATGTTCCCGGAAACCGAAACGAACCTACACGAACCGTGGCCCTTACTGGAGTTTTGGGATCTATCATAGTATACCCCGGTTTGGCTAGTCGAAAGTGCCCATGATCAAGACTCTAAGCAGGGATCGCACCCACAATCACAGCGATGTGAATGACTCGGGGAAAAAAGCCAACTTGCGACAGCCGCGACGGGCAAGCTTACAACTTGCAGTCACATCTCGATGCATTCATGCCCCAACTTGTTCTAATCGAGGCTCGTCAATGGACATGACGATCAGAGCTCTCAAGTCTCCTGGCCGGGATACAAGGGTTTTGCTTCGGGGGCTGTGGGGTCTACATGGGATGCAGAGGACCAAGAACTTGTCTTGCCACCTGCAGGAGGCGATGCTTCAACCTTCTTGTTTCAGTTGGCTGAGAGCCTACATGATCCGCCTAACGAGCCACACCGACAGGGAACACTGAACCACGCAACTGGAAGACCCTGCCCTAACCTCCGGCAAGACATACTGTCTCATAGATGATCCATGTCTCGTCGATGCCGGGCCCCGATTGATTGAATCACATGATGGCTTTAAAGCCACCCCAAAGCTACGATGAGCCAGGGGGAGTGCAGCATGGCAAGTCATGCACAAAAAGGGAGATGCAACCACGAGTTCCCTATGACCATACATGGTGACTATGTGACTACATGATTTCAGGGCCAGCTTGGTGGAGTCAAAAACCACTGCTTAAGAAGCAGCTATCAGTGAACTTTCGGTCTAGTATTTAGTAACATGGTCCAATTCATGGTGACCCGGTCCTTCGTCAAGCGAATCAAGCGCTTCAGCCATGATGCTTCGGAGCCGGATGGAGGGCTGTGCCTCTACAGTCGATAACCCTGTTGTAAAGCAAAATTGCATGTCAGTGATGCTTGGTACATGCCATGGGGTAAAGAGTACAGAGTAGGCACAAGTACGTGTGCACAAGTGAAGAGTTTCTGCCTCAGTTGTTCTGCAACAGCCCTGGACTGGTACTTATGCGACTGCGTGGATGTTGGGAGAGGAGTGGCTGCGAAATTGTATACTGTATATGTGACATGTGTGCGAACTTGTGATCTGTATCTGTGCTCACCAGGCACACCGTGCCCCTTGTGGCTGATTGTCTGCATCCGCTAGACACAACACGGCTGCCGTCGTTTTGTTCACTCTGCTGGAGGCGTTCGGAACCGCAATCCCAGTTGACTAACTGACTAACCGCTGGGGAATCGCGAGCCGACATTGCGCACTCCAAAGTCCATCGTGCGAGTGTAGCGTATGTTGCTGGTCTGCTGGTACCGAGATGTATCGAGAGCACAATCAAGCCCTAGCCGGGGGCAGCTTTCCCCAGCAGGGAGGGACCGCAGCGCTGTGCACTCAGCTGGAGAGCAAACGCCTTGGCGGATCGAAGGTCATCAGCGATGACCAGCACAAAACATGCTTCACAACATTGCGCAGACATGTAAAGACAAAAGCCTGAACAATAAAAACAGCTGTCACAGCAAGCATGATGCGTCGTCACGTAAACACGTGGAACGCAGCGATGGGGGTCAGTGTCCCTGATGTAAGCCAGTTGAAGAAAGGGCGGCGTGTGAATGGGACGTGCGGATGCTGCAATGGGAAACACCTGGCAAAGGATGACAGATATCATTCGCAAAGGCCTGGCTACACAGTAACATACATCCAGGGCTTACATGCTGAAGGAAGGTGGAACGGCTGACCCTTCCTCCCTTTTTTCTCACGGCCATCTCCCTCACACTATGGGGCCTGAGGGCCTTGTGCAATGTCATTGCGGCTTCTGGACATGCACAGGACGGTTTCGCAGATCCACATTGACCCTACATGGCAGACTAGCAACCAAAGCGGCACCTAACTAACAAAGTTATCCGTTTACCAATCCAAATCTAAGTTTCGAGCGGGTTGTGGATCGCCCGCTGCCGCATTTGGAACCTAGTCTCTATGGGAGCTGTTTTGCTTGTGACTGGCTGCGTAGAAGACTGGAGCTATGGCTAAACTTTGAAGGTAGCATCACCGGAAGAGAAAGAAGCAGAACGGTTCAAAGCCACACGGAGCTCGAGTCGGACAAAGCCATCCAGTTCAATTGTGAGTATTATGCCCTCCTGCATCTCCCTCATGATGTCAGACCTTGAATATCGGAGTTTCTCTGCCTGCGATTTTGTTCCAGGGATTCGCCAGAATGGCCTACAAAATGTGTGACACACATTTATGTATTGCAAGCACGCATCGCAGAACAAACGAAACAGTTCTATTCTATTGCAGGAAGGGATGCAGGGACCTGATGTGCATGTAGCTTGTTTGAATTGTTTGGGCTTTGCACAGTACAATTGCCACGGTTTTGACAAAGAAGCACGTGGCCAAACAGTGTTGAAGGCAATGCTCCTAAGCGGACGTGTAGTTTGGCTTACATGGGCTGGCTTCTTTCACGCTACGTTTGCATCCTTTGCCGCTATCTCGCCAAGGCCCCCGCAGCAGTCTCTGTGCGGTGCTGGTGGCTTCCCCCAGTCGCAGGTCCGCCGGGGAAATTCCGAAGCGCATCCTCCCGAGACCAAATGCATGGACGACCCGTCATGTAGAGTGCGGGTCTTCAGAAACTGCCATTAATTCAGGCTTGAAACGGACTGAGGAGGTGAACGGCCAGGATAAAGCACAGATCAGGCATGCTGTTCGGGCAAGCTTAATTAACGCGTGACAAGTACGAACCGGAAGATCAACCGAAATTGACGGCCTGTAAGACGAGCTTTGGCAGACACTCCTATCGAGTGAGGCAGTCCTGAAGCCGTGCTCGCACTGCTGCTTCGCGTCCTCCACTGCGGCCTGGGCCCGAGAGAAGAATACGACTTCCTGGTCTATTGGAGCCCTTCAAAGGCGGAGCTCCGCGCATGCACCCGTTTTGAACACACTGCCAGAGTCAGCGAGATCGCTGTCTTGTGCGATCTCCACGTGGAGTTCTATCCATGGCGCGATTAGAAAACAGCAGCCATGTCCAAAGCTTGCTCGCACTGGCCATGTCCATCGCAGCCGAAGCACACCAGTTGGCCGGTGCCATCGACAGCACAGGTATGATAAATACCAGCAGCCACCCCAAGCACTGGGCCTAACATAGGCGGCACCTCACATTCGCCACGTTCAGAGGCTCTGCCGAAGCAAACCAAATGGCCGTCGAGTCTCACAGCACATGTGTGATCGCGGCCTGCGGACACAGATATCACCCGCCCCAAGTCGGAAGGCACATCACATTGGCCATGACTGTTAGCCCCATAGCAGATGAGCCTGCCGTCCGCGCGCACGGCACAAGTGTGAAAAGATCCAGCGGATACCGCTGCAAAGCCTGCATCTGCAGGTGGACACTGACCGTCGGAGTTTGATCCGAAGCACACCAGGTGGCCAGAGCGCGTGACAGCGCAGGTGTGGCTGCGACCAGCGGACACCATTGCAAACTCCTTGGAGAGTTGTTTGGGCACATCGCATTGACCGTGCGTGTTCGATCCGAAACAAGCCATGCAGCCATCCGCTGTGACCGCACATGTGTGCAAGAAGCCGGCCGACACGTCCATCACTGGACCCAATCCCACTGGTACATTGCACTGTCCGTTCCTGTTGTCCCCCAGGCATACCAGCTCGGAAGCTTCGTTGATGACGCAGGTGTGGCTGCGGCCTGCAGAGACAGCACTCACACGGCCGAGCTGGGCCGTGTTGCACTGGCCGTAACTGTTGGAGCCCCAGCACAGGAGTTTGCCCTCTCGCGTGAGCGCACATGTATGGCTGAACTGGGTGGAGATGGAAGAGCGGCCCGCAAGGAGAATGCAGCTTCGCACAAGTTTTTGGCGCACGTCCATGGAAAGTCATGGCATCTTGCCTGTTTCGGTGCGGCTCCCTCTTAGCATGGCTTTCATGACTCTGAAGAGGCTTACCTGTTACAGTAACATGGGGTTTCCGGCCGAGATTTGCATTATTAGTACTAGGGGTCCGCCTTGTAAGACAATTATGACAACTCCGTACACAAGACTCGCGGGGGCTTCACGTGGCTTCACTGCAAGTTGCTTCAGAAGGGTTTCGAAGCTTTTCCTGTGCTCTGAAACACGGTTTTAGCGTGCACCAGTAGCACAGCATGCAGGATGGGAGGGAAGGTTGCAAGCTTGGTGTCTTCAGCCAGGGCACAGATGTTTCGGGGCTTGTTGGCATGCGTACCAATGACTTGCAAGTCACAAAACTGACCTGCCATACCGGAACAAGTAATTCCCGACGTGCCTGCCCGGAAAAAGTGATGCAGGGGTTCACCAGCAGCTCATCTTTTTGGTCGCATGTTCCATGCGAGACGCGGGGGCCTCTGAGGCTCTTGTCACCGAGAGAAGGCGCTCGGTCTGTCAGAAACCCGCGGTGCCCAACTCTGCGGCAACACTTCAGCCTCTAGGTTGCCGTTAAGAGCTCCAGGGGGAAGGCCGACATTGACATGGACAGATCAAACATCGCACCTACCCGGCACTGAGCGTGTTTGCCTCAGATCCTTCCAGCTGGAGAGTCCGGGACCACACGATATATGCCTGATGAAGCAGCTGGAATCAGGTGGGCGGGCAAGGGAATCTATCCGTGCCACGAGGTCTTGCTTGCCAAGCGTGTTCAGACTGAAATTAGCAGAATAGCTGCTGGACAGAGACTGCATGACGAGATGCAAAGTAGATGTCAAGCGCGGTGGACATCACGACCATTGGTATGGTGTAGACCACCTCCATGCAAGATATGCAGGAAACCCCTGGAAAACCAATAAAACCTGCTTGCGCGCAGCGTTCACACACTTTGCGAAGGCGAAACCCCCACTTCACTCTGTGGCAGCCTGCGCCCATTTGCCCTCAGCCCTCTCTGAAGGAGTGGAAATTATATATGGACATTCAAATACTCGGAGGCAGTACATGGTACAATGTCGAGGGGAGGGGTTCTGCGGCCGCGCTCAACTAGTGCATGGCACACCTTCTCCGCATGGGCTAAGTCGCCAATGATGCTGGCTGGGACCAGGAGGAACAGAGCAACCAACCTGGGGTGTTCGGGGGAAGCGGGATCCTTGGGCCCCACCGGGCCCCAGTCCCCCCAACAGTCCCTTGGAATCCTGCAGAGTTAGACGTGTCGCTGTGCCTTAAGAGTGTCCCAAAGCATCCTGGCATATCCCGCTGGTATCCTTATACAGCTCCCCATTGATGATCTTACCTGTGTGTGCTTCGGAGCAGGGGGCCGTTAAGAGAGCCCCCTCCACCTATCGATGTATTCGGGGCCTTATAGGCCATGGGCGCCTAAACATGTCTTGTTCCGGAACTGCCAAACCCTCCCTTAGCTGCTATGATCCGCAAGGCCACTCTAGGCTGCAAGGAGCTCCATGCTGTGAAGAGCTGCTTGTGACGTCCTTTTTTGCCAAACGCGTCTTCAACAAGGTGTCTTGTTTCGCTGTCCGTCAGGGGCTCTGAAATTCCGAAAACCCTAACCGAATCGAGTGGCTCAACAACCACGAGCGCCGATGTCAAGGCGAATGCCATCCTCGCCCAATTCTCAAGTCTCAGGCTCCGCCAACATGTTGATTTAAAAATCTGCCCCGGCTCAGGTTGGCCCCTGATCCTCTCACATGCAAGAATTAGTGGAATTTCCCCTGCAAGGCTAAACGGCCCTGAGACACGCTAACAGGTGTCCTGAGGCCGGAACGGGAGCGCCCCGTTCCACCTGAAACACAGCTAGTGCATTTCAAGTTATAACGTCATTGATATTTGGTTTGCTGGAAGCCTCCTGCTTGTCATTTTTTACAGCAGCATCGGTGTCATGATTGTTGTGTGGTTTTGCTGCTTGCGGACTACCCATCAGAACCGCGTCCACTCGAACCCACTTTCAACCGGACCATGGCGCCTAGCAAAAGGCAGATCGCCGTGAGCAGCTCTAACGCGCAGGCAAGCCTCAAGCCAAAGCATACCACTCTGAGCTTTTTCCGTTTCTGAGAAACTAAGTATCAGGCTTGGGGTTCAGCAAGAATCACCGAACACCATGTTTCGCTGGAGGTGGTGTCTGCACCCCAGAAGATTCGCTACACTGGTCCATTTCTCAGGACAATCCCGAACCTAGACTGTAAAGGCCCAAACACGACCTCTGTCCACCTGAGCTCCAAATGGTCACTTCACTCAATTGGGGATCCCTTTTGGGGTTACCTTTATAAGGCGGCCCCTAGCAAAAAGGGACCATCATTCTAGAGCACTCAACCATACGTAAGTGCAGCTCCCAGGGCGCTGCTGCCACTCGCAGCAAGGGCGGCTGGCCGGAAGCCGCAGCGGCTCCATGGAGACCAGCCATGCCAAAGTCCACAGCCTCAGGAAGTGAAGTGCAGTTACATTAGTTACATTCTCACGTCCCTCTCTTCAAGGTGTTGGTCAGGTCTCTCCCGCTTTCTTCCTTTCGCACCAAACGACGGGTTTCTCTCTCTCTTTCTTCTTTCTTTGTTTTTGTTTCTTTCTCTCTCTCTCTCTCTCGATTTGTTTTTTGTCTTTCAAGGGTTTAAGGGATCCCCTAACAAAAGCCCAATCGTTCATTCACTAGGACTCGCTGGTTCTGTGCCTTCTCTGGCCGGCTACACCTGTAGCTTAGCGACTTTCTTGCCCTAGGATGCCCGACGCGCCAGGGAACAACAGCCAGCATCCCAAGCAAAGCTTTCCAGCTGCACGCCAGGCACTGAAATTGCAAACATCGCGCGTCTAAGATCGAGGACGATACCTGACATGCAAGGGGTGTACATGTTGGACGGAAGAGAACAACTCATCGTTTTTCAGTCTGACTAAGGCAGGCTGAAAGAGCCGGCAGCATTCTTGATCAGTGTCTCTCACGTCGCCAAGGGTCAGCAGCGAGTGGCAGGCTCGGCCAATGTGCCTGAGACGGGGACTTCGACGTGCTGAGCATGTGCCACTTGCGTGATTGTTCTAGAAGTTCTACCCCTAACACCCGGCAACCCACACAGTGTGAAGGGACCGACCAGGCACTCAGACCCCCCTTGTTAGCCGACATGCCGACATACTCCAACTTCCATCCCCTTTGCCCTATACCAACATGCCACATCCTTATGCCAGAACATTTCTTCAATCGGGTGTGCGAATCAGATGCCCTTGGCAGTGCTTAAGCCACCGTGCAGCACTCAATGTCCACGGCCAAGGGCGAATCGGAGTGCTGAGCAGGGCTACCGTCCACCCGGCAACCGTGGCTCCACCGCAAAAAAAGAGAGAAAAGCACTCTCATCATTGTGTCAATTGTGTCATCCCAGATTCCCACCCCTGGCATCCCAATCCGTGTGACCGCCCCCCCAACTCCAGGCCTCAAGATCAATCCCTCCCGAACGAACCACTTGCAACGAGGAGCCGCTGTAGCGCTGCAGCTCTGTCCCAGCACTCATGGCGCTCATGGCGGTGCCGGGGAAGCCCAGCACAGTATTTAGGCGGAGGGAGGGGGGGGGGGAATACTTAAGGCGCTCAGGAGATCTCTGCGCGTCGCGCCTGCCTACTCTGCTAGGTCACATGTGGCTCGTGCAAGGATTTGGCTAGGGAGGAGTGCAGTTAAGTTAAGACAAGTGAAGGAGACGCGGCCTTCCTACAAGTCTGTGGAGAAGTTCTTTCGAGGTCTTCGAGGTCTTCAACGTCTTCAAGAGCAACAAGGTGCCAGCAAAATGGCTTCGTTTCTCCAACCTGCGGGCATGATTATGAGAAAGTGTCTCCATGTTCCACCTTCCGTACCAGAGGCAGCTAGAACATAAACTTGAGAGCATGTGTAAAACACCTGTAGACAGAGGAAGACCTGCATTGGAAACCAGAAGTCGGAAGGGCCCAGGCGATGACGGCCTGGGCTTCGCTGCTAGTCTCGATCCACGATGCAACCTGCACAAGATTGCAACTAAGGCACGGTGACAAACTGTTTACGCTGCCTATACCAGCGGTGTGAATGGATGGTGCGTTTTGTATCCAAAGCGCGAACAGAGCCGGATGCCTTTCCATCGCTGTTCACGCCCGGGGCCGGATTCCTGGGCGCATCAGGTGACAAGTATCTTCAGCATCTTCTGCTTCCGTACAGTAGTGATCACTAGTGGATCCCATGCTTTTTCAGTAGGTCCTCAGCCCTTGGCGAACCCGGACACGAGTCACAGCGGAAACCCGATGCCGGCACTCAGGCTGCGGCCCTGAGCCGAGAGGTCTCAGTGCCCCGGCTGGGTATGGCCTAGGCTTTGCAATGGTGGGTTCTTCGGGTGTCTCTTGAGGCTTCAAAATCACGGCTGGTTGTTGCGGCTGCGTTTGGTCACACACGTAAGTCCACTACCTACGCGCATGCCCCATGCCACACGCAGGGACAGTAGTCCGGTCTTGCCAAGGTGCTCGAAGTCGTGGAGCCAGCCAAAGAGGGTGTAACCTTCGTTTTGCAAGGCACCACATCTGGCACGAGGCAGGTCAAATTGAACGACTCATCTGAGCAGGGCATGCGACCCCGAACTCGGAACACTGAGGGCTCCAGCGAAGTGGACTGCCCTCTTTCATCTCCGAGACCTTTCCGGCTATTGGCGTGTTGCGGCCACACTACCGTGACGAGGTACTAGCCTGCAGTCCCATACACGCATAGCCCTCAGAATCAGGTTCCCTTGACTCCGAGAGCCAACTTATTGCTGCGATTGCTGGATATGGAAGAACCATTCTTGGCCCGCGGCTGCCTACAGGGGCCTACAGTAGGAATGTCAGAGCGCCTCCTATACCGCGAAATGCTGAGACCATCACCCAATGTTCTCGAGGGACTGCGAAGGCCACGAGGGAATTGAACCTGGGCCCCGCTGGGTACAGAACTCAAGCAGAGAGAAAAGAGTCCAGTGCTTGACATCCAGGGGACAAGTTACGTTGTAGATTGCAGGAGGCGAGTGCTAAGGTATCTCATGAACAACATCAGAACCCAGCATGCAAGCGCTCTCACCGAATGCCAGACCAAAACAGGCGTTAAGTAACCTGATATCATGATGACTATAGCCACGACCCATCAAGAAGTACGCATGCAACACAGACGCATTCAGAGACTGACCTTGGATCTGAGACTCCTTGGGGCGGCACTCCGGGACGATGGCTTTGGGGCCGTCCTTTGCGCTCTGCCACGATCGCGGCTTACTGAGTCTCCCTCCCACGAGCAGATGTTGCGTTTTGAAATGGTGGCTTCGGCTACACCCCAGCACCACAAAACTCGTCCTGAAACTGTCATGTATGCTGAGTCGGGGTCCTCCATGTTGTCAACTAGACAACCACCAAAGTCAGCAGACCAATCCTGACCAAGCCATGGAGCAGCATTTCTTCAGCCCTCGAAGACCTTAGGCCCTCTGACGACAAAGGACTCGAAGCCCTTGTGAAGCCCTCCTTCAGGCCTTTAAAGAATAAATCGTGGCGTGTGGTGCGAATCCTGAACCGGCCCTTGCAGCTCAGATCAGTTCTGCATCGACGGCCGGAATCCTGGAATCCTAAAACCATGAATGCAACACACAGATACGCAGGGCAAATGCTCAACTTCCTCAAGAAGGACTTTTTATTCCTGCCGCCCAGGTTTTTGTCCCAGTGGGCTGTGAAATCTAAGCACGACCACCCGCCGAACCCTGATCTCACAGGGCATACTTGCGTTGAGCGTTTGGGGTGTTGGGCCGTTTTAGTGCTTCCGGGCAGCATGTCTCCCATAGCCGATTTAGAAGAATTTCGTGACGAAACTTCAAGGGCCTTCAGGGATACTTGGTGGTGGGGTTCTCTAAGGGTGGGCACTCCAGGGACTCTTCTGCTTGTACGTGCGAAGGTGTGAAATGCATGTATGCATGCCTGCACGCATGCATGTCGGCAAGGCTCTGTCGGCTTGGCAATGCCCTTCCAAGTCTTTCGCAGGGTTCGGATCGGTGTGAGGTACGGCAGAGTAGTTGACGGCTGCTTGAAGAGTACGTATGCTTGCAGCACACCCCAGGGAGGTAACTTGTAGCCTGCACTCCTCACCAAGCAAGTCTACATTGGATGCCGCCACTGGCTTTGATTCATAAAGTAGTGCATGTGGCATATAGTCTGATTGACCCTAGAGTGCAGACTTGTACCTGGATCAAAACATCCAGCTCTGGATGCGCGATCCTGGAACTAGATGGTAGTGCGTGCTTGGACCCCCTAAACCCTAGATCCTAGACCCTAGACGCTAAACCCTGACCCCTGAACCCTAAACCCTCAACCCAAACAAACCTGGAGGAAAGATGCCGTCACACCAGGATGGCACCCAAGAAAGCGTAACAGAAGATGGGTCGCTTAGCTTCTCCGGAAAGCCGACCCTGGATTAGATTACTCGTAAAAGTTATATCACTATATGAAAATATTGCATGTGTATATATATACACATGAAATATACATATTCATATTGCATTCCGCTATTGTCTTAGCATATATAGTATCTTACATTTGATAATTGGCCCTTTCTTGTAGTATAATGTGTTTGCTATGATTTCCTTCTCACCTTGCTTTTGGCATCCCGGTGCTTTCTACCTCGCTTCTGCGCCTGTATGACAGGCTGGCAAGAAGGAGCTTGAGTTCGAGCTTTATTCTGCTCTTCAATCAGAACAGATACCTCAAGCATGGAGACTTGCGCGAAGCTCCAGGCGCAAGGGCCAACTCAACGAGAGGTGTTCCTAGGGGTTGCATACGCAAGATGCATGATTCATGATTCATGACGACTTGCGTGCCAGCGCTGGATGCTTCCGAATTTCGCCGGCAAGCAGCTTTGTCCAATGAGATTGCCCTTACCTCGCAACCAATCCTTCAGACGCAGCTGCCTGCGCAGATTGCCAATTACACCTTACCAGGTTTGCCATAGCTCTTGAAGGACGGGGATTCACGCAGAATCATCTGGGGATCCTGCGATCCCATAGCACTGATACAAACTTCTTTTGCGACGACAAAAGTAGCTACTGGCAACCGGCATTGCGTCGGAACCGTCACGCCATCGTCAGCCTCAGGCATCTCGCCTGCTTCCAATCTCTGCTTCCAATGCGTACATCAGTGGTGCACTAGGCACGTGGCAGTATGAGAAAGTAGACAGTTTCTTGAGACACTGTACTGCTTTGCCACCTCACATGCCTGGACGTGTCCTGCAACTGTAATTAACCATGTGCATGTGCACCTCATAGGAACATCCAAGCATACGATGGTGCCTGTATTCAGTCGCTGTCATCAAACGCGGCGAAGCGACCGCCCCTCGCGGCAGAAACCCTGAGCACGGGGGTTCAGCAGGTGGGTCCAAACGCTCGCTCGGTTATGTTCTATGTTTAATGGGCGTTTACGTTTTTTGCGCAGTCTTTTGCTTCCCCACCTGTCCTAAAGCATGCCTCGCATTCTGTCGCATGTGGGCATTCGCAAATAGCCAAAAACAGCCTGTAGCAAACAGCGCAAGCTGGTGTTGCAATGGCGTTGGCTGACTCGTGCTCCTGAAAACTTAGCTTGCGACGCGGGGGCCGCGCTTTTCTGGTTCCTCCCGCCATCTGCAGTGAAGTATGGCACATTTCTAGACAACTATCCTATTCGACTATTGTACGATTATACGATTATAGTAACATGGTTATATTACATTGTCATAATATATTCATATATCATAATAAGGTTTTATCATATTATGATGCTTTCTACCATTCAATTTTTATGTCATTTTACTGTTACCTTATTCAAGATTCTATTATTCTATCATGCGATTGTTATATTCAGTCATGGTATCAGCACATTGCCCCATGACTAGTGTCTCAGCCCTCTCCTTTGCTGCGCCCGCTCGAAGAGTGCCTGCCAAGGGGGGAGAACGCCAAGGTTTGCGGTTTAGGGTCTAACTTGGGATGTTCCCCCCTTACACTAACAGTGCTTCTCCGGAGTGGGGAGGGGGGCATGCGGGATTGTGGGCCTTTTTGGCTGCCGGAGCTTCGATCGCCATTGTTCAAGTTGAAAGAATCCCACAAATTTCCCTATTTGTCCATATTCAAAGTACCCTCCCCCTCCCCAAAAAACAAGATTATTTTACTTCGAACATCCCCACCTTGCTCCTCGTCAAAAGGAAGGAGCGCAAATAAGATGTTCAAACAAAGGCACATTGATTCAAATACGCTTTCTTAGTTTTTGCTTGCAATTGGGGCTCTGGGGATGGGCACTCCAGGGAGACTCTGGGGTTGGGCACTCCAAGGAGTCTCTGAGGTTGGGCACTCCAGGCAGTCTCTAGGAGTAGACCGGGCGAGGAGAAGAGTTCCGGGCAAGGAGAAGAGTTCCGGGCGAGGAGAAGAGTTGAGTGTTCAATCTAACAACCCCACACCGAAGGTGGGGAACAAATCGAAAACCCAAGCCCACCCAAGTGTGCAGTGGGATGAAGGAAGCGGGAGGGAAGCCTTGGCTTCGTCCTCAGAAAGCTTTGGCCCACCCCGCTTCTGCTGGACGACCTGGCGCAAGGCCCGGAGACTCCAATACCCCTTAATTAAGGAACATTTCTTAAACCAGATAAAGGAACCCTATATGGTTCAAGGGATATTCCTTAATTGCGATGGCCTCTTTTTTACCTGGCCCTTGCGGGCTGCACATTGGGAGGAACCCTGCGCTGAAAGAATCAACCCCTGCATGTACAGGGCGATGTTCCCCCCCCTTATACTAAGAGTCCTGTTCTGAATAAGGATTATAGTAGGGGCTACTGTAATCCCTATTAAGGACTGTTAGCCTAACATAAGGGGGGAACCTCCCAAACTACACAGGCCTAGCATCTTGGATTCCCAAGCACCGTACAATGCCAGGCCGAAATCAGATTGGCGGGTGGCGGGTTGACATTCAGGTCCCAATCTTATGGTACTGATCTTGGGCCATAAGCGTACCCTCTAGGTATCTAAGGGGACCAACACGGGCCCCTAGCCAGATCAATTGCAAGTGTTGCAGTGCATGGGCTCTTGAATCGCAAGTCTGTCGTCTTTTGTCCAAAAAACACATGCTCTTATGACCGCTGCAAGAGTGGACCCCATCTGAATGGGCAGCCTCTTCCGCCGACTTCTTGGAAGCGCCCCTGAGTATGACTCGTGGTGACACAATGGACTCGGGCTAACCACGTGGCTCCTTTAGGAAGAACCTGCGAGGATATCTTCGACTCTGCTAGTTGACGCCTGGAATGGCTTATGATGGGTGCTTGACCGAAGTCAGTGCCAATGGTAAAGAAAACAAACAGGATCAGGTGCCTGTGTGAGGCCTGGGGCTTGCAACGGCTCAGAAGCCTGAATATCCTCTAGCCCCAGCTTGCGTAGAAACTCTCAAGTTGTCCAATTGTCTGATATTGCCGTATTCCGCAAAAGTTTGCCCTCATAGCCAGAGGTGTCTGACGTCCCTGCAAGTGCAGCAAAGTGGCTTTGGAGCTGCTGGTTGCCTTGCACAGGCGTAAGTGCACAGCAGTCGCCCATCAAAGCATATAATAAGAGCTTTTGTGTAGTCTCTCTTCCCGGTCCCGTTTGCTGTCAAGCCAACAAGCACGATCCCAGGAGCAATCTCAAGACGCTCTCTTGCTTGCGACAGTCAAGGGCAACTGTTATAACTACCACCGCGTAAAGAGACAAGGGGCTTCTTCTTGTTTGCCTCGACCGCCGCCTTGCTTTGCCTTGTGGCGTTGTAGGATGTTGTAGGACCAAGATGACCCAGGTCTTGTAGCTTTCTGGAGGTCTCTGATAACTGTAATACGCATTCAGGGGTCGATTCCGCGACGATTGGGGATGGCACCAACAAAAAGCACAAATGGGAACTCCACGCGTCTCTGCATGCTGCAGCCTTCACTCAAAGGCGTGACCCCTTCAGGCACGCGGCTCCTTTCGCCTTGCTGCCTCAGCCTGCAATTTTTGTGCGCAGGATGGGTTTGGGAAGTTGGGGGTTTAGGTTCCTGTTTTTTGCCTCCCGCCTAGCTGAACGTAAGTGCACTTCGCAGGGTGCATGACTGTATTTGGGGGGCGTGAAGCTCTGCAACAATCTGCCACACAACCACGGGTTCAGGGTTTTTATTCGGCTTGAGACTCCGAGAGGACACTTCCGTGGCTACTTCGGTCTTTGCATCTGGGTATTGTAACTTAAGTCCCCATCTAGATACACTCCTTATTCTGCAGTAGGATCCGTGCAAGACCACGACGCGCACATCGCAGGAAATAAGCCACTGTTCAGTTATTGTGCGATCTCCATCATACATGATGGGCATGAATGCTGCGCGGGACTGACTGAGCGAGCACACGAGTGTGTGCATGGGGAATGCGTGGGACCTAACTTGAAAGAGAGCGCGCAATGGCGCATGGAGCGAATATTTGCGTGTTTCTCCTGAGCCCTCAACGCAAGATCGAACTCGTAGTTTGTGTGGACTGCCAAATAAATGAAGAGTCAAGAATTTAGAACAAACGCATGCGCGTCCCCACCTTCTTCGCCTCCACTTCCTCATCCGAAGCTTTGGCCTTCTTCCTTAGAGTGCTTTTGCACAGCCAAAAGCGGCAGCGAAGGCAGGGCGAAAGGATCCTGGCACCTTCCGTCAGTTATCTATGAAGCACTCGTCCGCAATGGAGCCTGCCTTGCTGAACACAAGGCCGCTCGTTTCAGAACAGGACCCAAAGAGCGTGTATACACACCGACGTTCCAAAGGCAATGGGCACAACAGCTGCTGGCCCACACTGAACCCTAAACCCTAAAACCCTAAACCTCAAGCAAGGCATTCTGCTGCCATGCTGCTGCTTCTTGATGAGGATGGGCTCCTCCGCGGCCTCTCAGGCGTCTTAGTTCTTGGGCTTACTTGGGGGTTTCCCGACATTAAGGTACCTTATTGGGGTCCTTTTTCTAAGGGGATCCTACTATTTTGGGGGGGTCTCAGTGAGGGGTCCCTGATTTTGGGGAATCCCCACACTTTGGGGCGAAGATGGCCAAAGACTTGGCATCCGCCGGGCCTTCAGGTCTTCGGCCGCCGGGGACTCGTCACTAAGGTTGTTCCTGGACTTGGCTTTCTTCTTCAGCGTCTTCCTGAGACTGGAAGCAGGCTTCAGATGCTCGGGCGCGCAGGCCGACCCAAACGGGAGGACTCTAAGTGCCTTCAGCATGTGAAGGGTCCTCTGAACTAGCAAATTCGTTGATGCCAGGTGCTGAGAGGCACCACTTAGAACAACCCCCGGGCCTCAGTCTGTCGACGCTCATTTCGTGTCTCTCAGGCTTGCCAGTGGCCCTACCTGTACCTTCTTGAAAAACCTACAGCAAAGCCAGAAAGCAACTGCCTCTTAGTTGGCGTATTACCCCGAAGAGCTGTAGGGCTAAAGCCGAGAAGCTTGGATGGACCTGCCCTGTTTCTCGGGCATATGCCTTGGCCCACGTCAGATGCTGCTGTGGAATCTCACCCAAAGGGCCGCTCACAATCCCACATGTCTTATAAGGATATATAAGCTTCCAACAGCACTTGCAAACCTTTTTTCTGTGCCCGGCTCAAGCAGGTTGCTGCATGGGGTGCTACAAACAGTTTGCGGAAGAAAGACGATTCCTGACCTGGCTTCAGAACATGTACCCGGACCCTTGTCCCATCAAACCTGCGAGCGGAGCTGCAGCAAAAGGCCAACGGAAGAATCACGACCACGGCAACGGCGGCCGCCAGGCCAGCGAGCATGGAGGGATTCAGGGAAACCTGCGGTTTGAACACATTTGTGAGCACAGGGCTTCTAGAGATGCTGAGGGTGCCTAAGGGTGCCTGGGTGGTGGAGACAGAGGACTACGTGATTGGCGGAGCCTACATGCTAGGACGCTGCGCCAATCTAAACCAGACCAACACAAAGCCCAAGTACCGTGACCGACATTCGACCCACTGCTATTCCGGTCCCAGCCCCGATAAAGAAGCACGAAACCCAGCTTAAGCGCTTCAAACAGGCATCTGCAGGCAGCGAGATTTTGACCTCTTAGACTCAGGCTTTCATTGGTTCTCTCCAAGAGCGGTCTGCGGGGGGAGCAGATTCCAAAGAGGTCTGCCTCCAGCCCTGAGGAAGCGGCAGCGCTGTGCTGGGCTCTTACGAGGGGAGTTCTAGAATATAAACGGCTTGGTGCATCATGAAGGTCATGTCTCCTGTCTGCAGGGCACTGACTGACTGACATCTGGTGGCAAGGACTTAGTACGACATAGTACGACCACAAGGACCAGCAAGCAAGCAGTAGAAAGAGCTCTTGTCATTCCAAGAGTTCATGGCGCTAATTGTGTTGTACGCATACCGGAAGGCGTCTCCACTCCGCCTGCGCCCCGCAGATCCGGGAAACTGCCAGCGCTCCCCCTTCAGAGGTGCCGCTGGAACTTGGAGTGTAAACCCTAAACCCTAAACCCTTTTTGAGCAACGGACTTTGCAGGCTGTTTGCCGGCACCCTAAACCCTGAACCCCAAACCCTGTAAGCCCTATAAACCCTAAAAACCCTAAAAACCCTAAACCCGAACCCCTTCGGATCCTCGGGGCCTTCAGATCCTGGCCCCATGATATCCCTGCAACCTTTGTGCAGGTCTTTCGCGCGGCGTTGGTCTACTCATGACCTGTGGACCATCCCCCCCCCCCCCCCCCATCCTGGGTCTCTGTCGGCTATGTCCTCCGTCATGAGCAGCCATTGCTCACAGGTTCAGGCTGTTTCTTCTCCTCCACGGACCTGGCCAGACTTCTTCTGACATCAACCAGCATGGCTTCCGGCTCCCTGGATTGGGCTTCTACTGATTCTCATGTGGAAGAGATGCAAACGGGATCCTCGACGCTTCATCGTCAAATTCCACACAGCTTGGCCTGCCTCCTGCGAGCGCGGAACCTGCGGCTGCTCATACATCAGCAGTCAGACCGAAACCCTATAAACCACCAACAGCAGCTTTCAGCCTCATGATAAGTTAAACTGGATGCTGCGCAGGCTGAACCTCCTGAGCCTCAAAACGACACTACCTGGAATCAGGGCTCATCAGGACTCGGTGGAACTGGCACTTCGTTATTGAGGCGTGGGTGCGTTTGGGAAGGCAATAAGCACTACACGTTATCACAAAGATGAACATAACAGCTATAAGAAGAAAAGAGCAAATAAGAAGATAACACACATGACACATCCAGAAATACATGTGGCTAGAAACACATTCGTGCTTCGTCAGTGTCGGTACAAGCTGCCACACTGTACATATGATGTCTGTCGCTATGTCCGTCTGACGCCATGTAGTTTATCAAGCTGTATATTGGGATGCTCCCCCTTTTTCTTACAGTCCTGTTTGGGGATTATCATCGTGGGCACTCTCATCCCTTGGGGATTATCATCGTGGGCACTCTCATCCCTACTCAGGACTGTCAGTATAAGGGGGAACTTCCCAAGCTGCACACGTTGAGTGACGTCCTGGAAATACGAGCGTCGCGCCTGAGGACGAGGAGAACCAACAGCGCCAAGGCAGCACGCAGGGCATACAGTTGCCAGCTTCCTTGGTGCAGGACTTCTGGGCATAAGAAGAACAACCTGGTCCCGTAGTCAACGGCTGAGAACCTGTGAAGATACCAACTTTGCAGCGCCATCTGATGCACTTGCCCGGCTTCAACATCACAAAGGGCTTACTTAGGAGTTGGCAGTCGGTATATCTGTTGAGGGCTATAAGGGTCGCGAGTCGCCCGGTTGATCATAATCGGCCAAACCCATCAGTGGAAAAGACCTCACAACCACCCTGAACCATTCCCTCACCCTCGAAATGTTCGGGATCTTCCTCCCCCCTCCCCCCCACAAGACCTGGGCCCCAAAGGGTGAAGGTGAGCCCCTTTCGCTTGGCTCCTGGGGGTCGCGGCTTGCACATGGGTTTAGGGAAGTTTAGGGGGCGGCGCAGGGTTTAGGGAAGCCCATGAGAAAGTGAGAAAGAGCCAAAGCCTTTTGCGATTCACTCAACAGTTGGTCAGGGGAGTCTTGTTTTCACGTTTCAAGGCCTGCGGATGGTCTTCGGGGATCTTCGGGGGCTTGGTTCAAAGCAGGGCCACTTCGCATCAGGAATTCTATAAACGTGCAGCCGCAAGGGATCCGTTTTTCTCTCTCTTGAACCAATCTTTAGAACCATTCCCACCCCCCCCCCCCGTGTGCAGCTTAAATAGGGTTTATTTGGAAGCTGGCACTCGTGTTCACAAGAGGAAAAAAGGCCCCAAAACGTATACTTATTTACAAGAGCCAACTTCCAAATAGACCCTATTTTAGGTCCTAGGGGGGTCCCAGGCCTGAATTAAATATGAAGGCCCCGATTTAAATATGAATATTTAATTCTGGAGCTTCATATTTAAATTATTTAATTCGGGCCCGGGAATTAAATAATTTAAATAATTTAAATAATTTAAATAATTTAAATCCTGGAGGGGGGGGGGGCCGGGCCTCCTCCCGCAGGAGGAATTAAATAATTTAAATATGAAGGCCCCGAATTAAATATTAATATTTAATTCGGAGCCTTCATATTTAAATTATTTAATTCTTCCTGCGGGAGGAGGCCCGCCCCCCCCCCTCCAGGATTTAAAATATTTAAATTATTTAAATTATTTAAAGTATTTAAATTATTTAATTCCCGGGCCCGATTTAAATAATTTAAATATGAAGGCCACGATTTAAATATGACTATTTAATTCGGGAGCTTCATATTTAAATTATTTAATTCGGGCCCGGGAATTAAATAATTTAAATGATTTAAATCCTGGAGGGGGGGGGG